>JAQMYJ010000020.1:8159824-8178128 GCA_030014305.1 Clarias laeviceps
ACTGTCATTTGCATTGACTAATTATGAAAATCAGAGAAAGATATCATTTGCGTAATAATTTGGAACGTAGTGTATATCCGCCACAGTATACATTGAATTACAATGAACAGTAGTTTACAGACGCAAAAACAGAACAGAAAAGTACAAGGGGCGTTCAACTCAAACTGGATTTTTTGATTGTGCGGAACTCAAATATGAGAGTAAAAACTACCTCGACTTTAATCATTATTCGCGGACGTATGGGCGTCTTTAAAATGTGGGATTGTGGGAATGTAAACTGCGGATAGGAATCTGATCACTGCACTTTTATTAAAGGCTTCTGTAAATGTCAATATCAATCTGTTTTACATCTGATTATTCATTGATTAATACATCATCCCAGTTTTGTCCGGGTTCGATTCCTGTCTCTGTGTGCATGAAGTTTTCATGTTCTCCCTGTGCTTGGTGGGTTTCCTCCGGGTACTCTGGTTTCCTCCCACAGTCCAAGGACATGTAGGTTAGGTTAATTGGTGTTCTCAAATTGCCTGTAGTGTGTGTGTGCGTGTGTGAGTGTGTGTATGTCTGTGCCCCCAGCGATGAATTGGCACCCTGTCTAGGGTGTACCCTGCCTCGTGCCCTAAGTCTCCTGGGATAGGCTCCAGGCCCCCCGCGATCCTGAATACAGGATTAAGCAATAATGACAGTGAGTGAGTGAGTGAGTAGTCCCAGTTTGACTTAAAAATAAGACATCATTATCAACTTGCAAATACAGGTTTATGGTTGGTTGTTGAATGTACCTGTATTGCGACTACTTACAAAGAGTTGTTAGTTTAGCAATCCATATTTAATATTGTCGTGACAGTGCAGTCAACTTTTTATAGTCAGGGAAAATGAAAAAAAAAAATCTGTGCCCTTGCCATGTTCAGAGTAAATTACATTTTGTAAGGTTAAGTATCTTGTACTGTACTGTCACGTTACTGCTTCAATTCGCACCACGGTTTTAAAACATATGAGACAAACTGGTTTTAAACTTCCCACAAGAAGAATAAACATACAAGGATCTGCCCATACATCTTTGAAGATTCAGTTTTCTAAAGTAAGCCATGCTGTGTAGGGGCATAACGGTCATTTCTGTGTCTTCTTACTCTGTGTATTTACAGTAAATACTGTAGGCTGGACAGACAGAATTTTTTCTGAGCCTGGTTTTGGGTTCTCCAATGAAATGTAAAGATATCATTGATAAATATATCAAAGATATTTTATAGTTCTTTTATTTATCTATTTTCTTTTTTTCTCTTACCAATTTTCACCAAAAGAGAAAAGAAGCTCTTAGTCTCCCGTTTTAGGAGCTAATAGTGAAACATAACCTTGACTGATAGATGATTGAGACTTTACTAAACATGATCCCTTATGATCAACACCACTGCTAAACTTTTACAGCTATAATAAAAATATAACATTGGCCAACAAACCAGAACCAAAACTGCCCAGTACATCACAGATTATTATGTACTGTATAATGTATAATATATAAACATGTACTGTGTTTCATGTAGGAGGTATGTTTTTATTTTTATTTGAAAAAAAACAATACTACGGTATAAAATTTTCTTTTTACTGGGAAAACCATGCTATATTTTGCAAGTAGTTTATGGATTTATACCTGTAACTATCTCCCACTAGTGTAGAATTGGATAAAGATTTATTTTGGAGAGCTCTTCTGGAAAGACACACCAGCAGTCCCCAGGCTGCAGCAGGCATTCACTAATTTGATCAGATCATCTAGAGATGAGACAAATGTGAAAACCATTAATGCCTCTCCATTCAAAAAGAAAAAAAAAAAAAAGCTTTTAGTCGTCACACAAAATGAACACCTAACTACGTAAGCGAGACAAGATGTACCCACTGAGTCGTGACATTTGTTTTTAAATCCTTTTATAGTTGGATGAGACTGAGCTTTCTGACCAACGTCAATGGGAAAATCCCAGTCCGAGGGTAAGTCCTTTTATCTGTACATCTATTTGCTATGGACTGGCTCGTTCAGCTCTACTACTGAACAAGAGTTTTGTTCACTAAAATAATAAAGCAATCAAATTTAAACAGGTCTGTATTAGGCACCTCATGGTAAATCTCATTCTGTTTTTTCCCCCTTCAGCATCACAAGGACTTTTGGCTCAGGCAAAACTGAGAAAGGAATATTCCAGGCCTTGAAAGAGCTCGGCCTCCCCAGTGGGAAGGTAGAATTTGTTCTTTATTGCTTTTAACAAACCCATATTGACTACAGAAACATCTACAGTCTGTTTAGAACATTGATATGTATTTTTCTTTATTGCATTATAGACCCAAACATTATGCAGCTTTATTAATCCTCTAAATGCAACTTTGTCTTTGTTTTTTTTTCTCTAAAGAATGATGAAATTGACCACTCTGTGTTCACCTTTGACGTCTTCTATGCGCTCACTCAGAAAATTTGTCCACGCACAGATATTGAGGAACTCTTCAAAAAGATGTAGGTCCAAAACAAAACAAAAAAAACACTTGTGAATAGATTTTCTCTGCCAAGTCATATCCGTTCCCATTCTGTAATGTGCTGTGGTGGTGTTATACAGTGGTCACCCTTAATTACGTTTAAAATGCCAATTTGTATTGATGCCTGTGACATTAGATCAAGATTTCCTAATTAGATGTTCTAATTGCACTTCATTAAACATTAGGCATTAAGGTTGAATGTCTTTGCTATGCTAACTCCTTTAAAGGAACCTAACTTGCTTTAACAGTTCAACATTAATCTTTCAGCATAAATGTTTCAACTAACGTGAAAAAAACAAAACAAAAAAAAACATTTAAGAACACGTATACATTAAGTGCTCTAAAAGCTATGTTGAGTGTTTAGAGCGTTGTGATGACTAATCCTCTTCATCCGTTGTTCATTTTAATGTAACAGATTTCTTTTAATTAATTTCTTTGCAGCAATGAGGACAAAAGTGATTATTTAACAGTAGACCAGTTAGTCAGCTTTCTGAATGAAGTAAGCTCTTTATCATTCATTAACTTCTCTGTGTGGTCGCTTACCCAGATCTCCCTGCTTCTTCATTTTCCTCCCCGCCAATCCTGTCAACCTGTTTTACGTAGCCATGGCTACCATCAGGGCTGGGCTGCTCCGTTGTTCCAGATGCTGTCTTAGCTTTCTGTCCATGTGTTTGCTTACCCTCTGGCTGTGTATGCATGCATTTTTTGTATCCGTATCTCTGCAAACGCATTCGCCCTTTAATCCCTGTTTGTGCCTGAAATGGGTTACCCTAGATACAGGTGACTGGCAGACTCAAATTTGCTTTAAGTGTTTCTGTATAACTTGTCTTGCTTTTTCCATTCTCTACCTGCGTTATATGTTGGCTCTGTTTTTCCATCAAACACCACCCAATGTTCCTATAACAGTTTTATAAAAATATTTATAGCTTTTTTCTTTGTAGTATGTACGTAAGTAGCTTTGTTATGGTTGTAGATGAGTTTAGTGACTCATGAAGCAGGTTATAATGATGATCTTGTGGTTGAGAGGGACACGTGAATAAGACTGCACTGTGGTGTGTGTAGAACCAGCGAGATCCTCGGCTGAATGAGATCCTGTTCCCCTTCTACGACCCCAAACGAGTCATGCAGATCATCGAGAAGTACGAAAGGGATGAGGACTTAAAGAAGAAAGGTGACTGGTTCTAACAAAATTTAATTTTAAATAATACCAAAGAAAAGCAAGAAAAACTAACTTGGGATGAAATGTGTGCAAAATGATTATATGCTGCCATCTTGTGGTGAACTCACGTATTACAAACTTCTTCCTATCACAAGTATGAGCAGTAGTGAAGAGAATAATTTCATTAAAATAAATAAACTAATTTAAAAATGACGAAATTAAATCTTTCTTTTCTCTCACATCCCTCCCCGCTTCAGGTCACATGTCCAGTGATGGTTTCTGCCGGTATCTGATGTCGGATGAAAACGCTCCCGTGTTTCTCGACCAATTGGACCTGTGTCAGGACATGGACCAGCCACTAGCGCACTACTTTATCAGCTCCTCACACAACACATATCTGATAGGCAGACAGTTTGGGGGCAAATCGTCTGTGGAAATGTACCGACAGGTGCTGCTTTCTGGATGCAGGTAAACACTAGTGTGTTTATACAGCGATCAGTATTTAGCTTTGATATGAACATGAACATGTTCTTTAATCAATTTAATTATATTACATAGTAATATGGTAAAAAAGATAATAGTATATGAAATAGCACTGTATTATCTGCATTATGCAGGCATTAACTAAGGAATTAACAAACAGAAATTTCATTTAGTATACAATCCATCCTCGCTTCTAGCATTCTATGCACACATCCAAATAATAAGGTTCTCAACTTAAATGAAAATTATATTTTAATATAGGATTAGCTTTATGAAAATAGCCAAATAGCATAATATGCAAACAGTTAGTTATTATTAGGGAAATTACAGATGTTACATGTATGTGAGATTTCTTTATGTACAGTACAGGTAGGCAGAAGACTGCACACGATGCGATGACATGCGATGACATTTAGTGGATACTCTGGTTTGTTTTGATATATTACAAGGGACATCACAATTACATTATGTACCATTTATAATTAATAATTTTTATAACCAATGACTAATTATGTAAGTGAGAAAATGTGACATTAAAACTGTATAGTTTTAGCTGTATAGGGTTTCATTGTGTATTAAAAGATCACAGACTACAATGGTTCTATTCCAGAACCCTTTCTTATCAGGAAACTGTTGTAGGGTTTGTTGAGCGACAACCAAAGAATCTTTAAAGCTCCAGATTTTTGAAAGGGTGCTTTCATTAGACTGTTCATTTAGTTGGATTTGGTTTCACACTGGACAAGATTAATTAATGCAAGAAAAGCATATTGGCCGAGAGCCATGTAGAGCTGAAATCATTCTCAAACGTTCAGAAAATATGGCAAAGAAATATTGCATGGGAATTACTGCACACTTCAAATAAAAACGTCATGGTTCACTTTTGCTCAGTAGTCTTCAAAACACACAGCGCATCAGTTCTGTCCTCGTGTTCTTCTTGGAACTTGCATGATGTACTGTGAAACGACCCTTTGCTTGATTTGCGAGCAAGCTAGTAGGGTAGCTACACCAGGCACAACACCAGACCAATTATGGAATGACTTTTATTTTTTTTTGGCACAGAAAAAATGAATCTCCAAATAAAATGTTCTACTCATTCACATAATACTCAGTGGTAGTGACAGTAGTGTGACGTGTCCACAACATGTAGCTGTTGGTTTTAGAATCCTGACTGGACTGTGTTTATGATTTTTTACTGTGGACTCATAAGCCTTAGGTAAAGCAATCTGTTTGTTTTCATAATCCCTGTGTAATATTTGCGTGTGTGCTCAGGTGTGTGGAGCTAGACTGCTGGGATGGAAAAGGAGAGGATCAAGAACCAATTATTACACATGGGAAGGCCATGTGTACTGACATTCTCTTTAAAGTGAGAACACACACACAGACACACACACACCATGCTAACATCCCAAGCTTTAACCTATGCAATCAGTCATTTCTTAGCAGTAATTATTATAGAAATAAATTAAATAATAACTAATCTTAATTGTAGCTAAATATAATATGAGAATGGGGCAATATACTGTACAGCTCAACTTTAGCTGCAGCTGTTGAGGTATGAGGCGGTTCAGATTTATTACTGTTCACTACAAATAAAGGCCATCAGGGTGTGGGGTAATTATATTCCATTTGAATAAAAAAATTATAATAAATATTTGGGGTAATTCATTGTCAGCTTGCCTTTGTATTATTTACAGGATGTTATTCAGGCTATCAGAGACACGGCCTTTGTGACATCGGACTATCCCGTTATCCTTTCATTTGAAAACCACTGCAGGTAAGTTTAGCCCAGTCATTTCAGCCAAAGTTTTCCACTGTTTTCTATCTAAGAAAACGGTACTATCTAATCTAAGTACTGTGAATCTATAATGTATAGTTAATCTTAATAAATTCTTTAGTACATCAAGCTTTTTGCACTTAGAGTTGTTTTCTTTTTTTTTTTTTACTGGATTTTCTGTTTTCATGACCCGTGTTGTGATATTTCAGTAAAACTCAGCAGTATAAGATGGCAAAGTACTGTGAGGACACCTTCGGAGACCTGTTACTCAAACAGCCATTGGAGGGCTTCCCAGTACGTGATCTACTGAATCATCACTCACTAACGATCTATCAAAGACCTAGAGTGTGTGCCATGGTACATTTATAGAACATTTATTACAGTAGGACTCTACATTGGAGGTATAATCCTATGGCTTTTTTAATGACAACAGAGTAGTTCATGTTTTTACTTCTTTTCTTTTTGATGATTTTCTTTATAATCTTCAAAGAAGACATGTTTTTAACATGATTTTGAGACATGTTTTGCATTTTTGTGTTAACTGTAAAATATTTGTACCAAAGATACCTGTAGACTTTCGATTGACTATTCAGCTAGAATTTGTCTGTACATATTTTTCATTTATTGTGTTTGTTAGAAAAGTAATAAAACGTTAGGTCTACAAAAGAAATAATGTTTTATGCTCTTTTATTTTTAGATTGAGCCTGGGCGCGCCCTACCTTCTCCAAACGACCTCAAAAGAAAAATACTTATAAAAAACAAACGCTTAAAACCAGAAGTAGAACAGAGTATGTACCAGTTTTGAGTTTAAATTCTTTCCTTCTTTCTTTTGTATTTTTGATAAAGCTGCGTCCACTTGGACACACTTGTATCAATTAAAGATGTCTAAAGTAAAACCACTCCCATACAGTAGATATTTTCTTCTTGCTAACTGCAAAAAAAAATCATTGATTGAGTGTGTGTGTGTGTGTGTGTGCGTGTCTGAAACAGAGCAACTGGAGTCATTTAAGAGACACATGGAGGCAGGAGAGATAAGTGTCCAGGCAGGAGAGGATGACAACGAAGAAGACCTAGAGAACGGTCAGCTACTGTACAATACAACATACCGTTTACTCTGTAAATCTCTGAGTCTGAATTTGCTCAGTAATTCATATACAATATAGACACACTTCAAAAGTCTACGGTTTTAATTTTACGAGGAGCATTCAAGTCAAACCAGGACTGGTGATGAAATTTTTAATGAATGAAGCTCTAAAACTGATTGACATTTACAGAACAGTTTAAGCACAGTATGGTGCGCAGACTCGTAGATGCAGTAAAACATCTTGGTTATACATCTGCCAGTGACCATCTTGGGAAAGATGGCTCAGCGCCCACTGCTGTCATTCCTGTGAACATTCAGCGAGTGAAACATGGAAATGAGCAGATCGATTAAATGCTGTGATGGGATCTCAGTCGGAATTATTGCCAGACAAGAAGAATGAAGAATTCAACAATTTATTGTAGAGATATTAAACAATGCATTTAACAGGTTTTTATCTTTCTCAACAGCAGACAGTAAAGACATCAACTCAGAGACAAAAACTCGCAACATCATTTCCTCAGAAGAGCCCAGTGAACAAGACACACATGAAAACAGTGTCAGGAAGGACAAGGTGGGATACTCTTTGGACATATTTACATAAACACATGGTGAAGGTGTAAATTATTTCAATCCTGTTTTTCCTCTTAATTTTTTTTCCTCAGATTACTGACGATGACACTACAGAGGTTTCGGAAGCAACAGAAGCGGATGCGACTGATGTGTCAGAGGCTTCGGATCTTGATAACAAAAAGAAGGTTGAATATTTTAGTCTTTACATTGCGGTTTACAGTACCGTGCAAAAGTCTTAGGCATCCTGTATTTTTTCTGTACAAAAATGTTTGCACTCCTCAGAAGGGTTGTGGCTGGTTCTGCACGATGTTCAGCAAAACTAAGCAGCTAATTTCCTAATTCACAAATTACTATTCACAAATTATATCACAAATAATTTTTTTTTAACAAATCCTTACTCTACAGCAGTTATTTGCATGTGCCTATAACTTGCACAGTATGGTATATTGGAAGGTATATAATTACACGATAACATTTTATTATCAGGGCTGGCATGGAGATTAAACAACACAAACATTAACATAAAAGTGTGTAAAGTATATACTCTAAGTACTAGCACTTATTCCAGCCCTCATGCTGAGCTATGGCTCCTCAGTCCAACTATTGTTCCACTGGTTTCTGTAGAATTGGTGTACACGTTTGCTCTCAGATAGTATTCTGATTTAAAGTCACTTTGGCTAAAAACATCTGCTGAATAAATAAATATAAATGTGTTTTGCCCCAGGGTGTGGAGACAGCAGAGTATGCGGATGCTGAACAGCAGCTAATTGCCTCGTATAAGTATGAAGGAGCCACGACCAACATCCATCCTTATCTTTCTGCCATGGTGAATTACGCCCAGCCAGTCAAGTTCCAGAGCTTTGATATAGCAGAGGGTAAAACTGAACACTAAGAACAAAAACAATTCTTCTTTATTTGTTTATTAATCATTTTAATAGGATTAATGGCTTATATTTTTCCTGTCACGGTCTCATTTTTGAATGATCTTTTATTTGGCTTTTTTTTCAGAGAAAAATATTCATCACAACATGTCATCCTTTAATGAGTCTGTTGGTCTCGGATACCTTAAAACCAACGCCATTGAGTTTGTGAAGTATCCTTTTGCTTTGAAAAGTATGATTTGTACACATGGACATGGGTTCGAATTCTACCTACTCATAAAATACTGCTAACACACTAAGCAGTATTTTAAAACAGATTCTTACTTTTAAATTTGATTGCTGAAATGAACTGCTAAAAAAATATCAGTAAGGTGTGGACAGCAAAATAGTGAAATCCACTGTATCAAACATAATTCTGCACAGTAAAGGCATTCTAAATCTTTCTTTGGCCAAATACTCACACTTTTAACCCATGATGCCTTTTGTTCCTCTCTACCTGCCAATCTCTCCAAAGGGAATATGAAACCCAGACTCTTATGTTCTAGATTGTAAATAACTCTCATGTCCATTTGCATGGACTTCCCTTTGTGTCTTTTCCTTATCAGCCAATGTACAGCTACAACAAGCGGCAGATGAGCCGGATCTACCCCAAAGGAGGCCGTGTAGACTCCAGTAATTACATGCCTCAGATCTTTTGGAATGCTGGGTGCCAGATGGTGTCTCTGAACTTTCAGACTCCAGGTACAGCTCTGCCCCTGGGCACTGCCACAGTACCCCAGTGCTCTACGAACATGAACACTGTTATGGAACATGGACAATGCATATGCAGGTTTCATATATCTGTAAATATAATTGATGAAAATTCGGTATGCCTTGTGAAGATCTTAAACTAGCACACATTCTTAATATCAGTATTCTCACTGTTTCAGGAGTAATATTTATGAATGAAGAAATGCATAAAGAAAGTTAACAAAAACATGGCTTGTCTAGCCTTAGGCGTTATACTTGATGGATAACAAAGTAGGCAGGCATCATTTACATCTTCATCCATATACATTTTGTTCACTTGGATGATTACAATTATTTCCACCATGCATAACATGTGTTAATTAATGAAAGTATAAGAGACATTTAACAACTATTTGAAGTTGATTATTTTTCTAAGAAAATGTCCTAATAGGAAATGTGCAATATTAAAATCAGAAAAAACACACATGGCATCTGATGTGTACTGAACAACGGTCCTGTAAAAAGAAGCCAATGCAAAGTGTCAAAACATGCAGTTCCTCGAATGTCCACTAAGGGCTGACTCCAATAAGTCAATCCCCATAAACCTCTATGTTAAAATGTCCAATTTTACTACAGAAACGTTTTCAGCCTGGTAAAAAAAAAACGTTTTTGGTTTCAATAGCTAGTTAAATAGTTCATGACAGCTATTTGTTGTGAATTTTTCTGTAACTCATTAGTTCAAATTATATTAAGCTAAAAAATTATGCAAAATTAGGGTCATAATGAATTTAAGGGAAGGTGTCCCACCACTAGCTGTCTGCTCTGCATCATATTAGCTAATCAGCTAACTGGAATTGTTGTAGTTTAACTCGCCACAAGAAATAGTAGTAGCATTACATTTCAGCTAAGCTAAGCTTGCTAGCTTGTCGGTGGTAACTGAGGTAAGTAGACATGTTACTTCCAGCCAACAGCCAGGTGAGTTTCACATTGCCCATTTTCTTATTTATGGATTAACCAGGGTTTAGATGGAGTCAGGCTTCTCCTGCCAAGATGGCAATGACCAGAGGGTGACATCACAGGCATATTTGGCATAAAATATTAATATTTATATAGACAATATCCTACTCTCCATTTTATCGGCTATGGTGCAGGATCTGTTCAATCTGTTTGACTGTTTTTTCCCTCCGAAACCCTTGGAAACTATGTTAGCATACATAGCATTTATGAACTCCAGAAGATAGAATATGCTTTTGATAAGAAGTTACTTCTGGGTTAGGGTTAGCAGGACAATGATTCAAAAGTGTCCAAATACACTCAAAAAGGTTTGAACATGGTCATTCCTGTCTACTGGCCTAATTGTAAAAAAAAAATGTACATTTTGTCATGAGATTTATTCTCGAACTTTGATGAACGTGCCAATAAATCTGGAGCTGACTGTGAAAGCAGTGTAGAAAGACACTGGAAACACAAATGAACTACAGTTATAGTGGCTTAAATGAGCCAGGAGAGGCTGAATAAACACACAGCTAGCCATTGCCTGCCAGAAGACATCATACATGAGGGAGCATGTTGTTTTAGCAGATGCTGCCCTGTGGAAGGACATATGGCTCCTGTGAAGCTGCTGAATGCTGAACTGACAGAGAAGAAATGGATGAAAGAGTCGCCAAGAGAGAAAGACTAGGAAGAAGATTAATCTTCGTTTAATCAACAGAGCAGCCAGTGCTTGTGGAAACTAACATTTCGTATAATTGCAATTGTATTTCTTGGATCTGAGAGGACATATTTTTAAAACACAGCCTTAAACAGAGAACACCACTGTGATTCATGCAGTCAGGGTGATTCTAAATTACAGAATTTATGATACATGCAGGTGCACAGATGGTAATTTAGTGAATACAGCTTTTATACTTTGAATGCTTTTTGGAAGATATTCCCAAAAATCATATTGTTAAGTGAAGTCATATGTTACGTCTCATAAATTTTTTATTCTTGGCGTATAATTTCTAACCAGGAAACTTAAATGCAGCATGACTTACAAAAAAATAATGAAAAACAGGGATTTAATGAAGTCTTATAAGTAATCCCAGGCTCTGTTGAAGTGTTAGTAGATATAAGAGTGGATAGGAAAAGCTTATTAAACCTTTTCTTATTTCTGTTTGTCTGCAGATTTGGCTATGCAGCTGAACCAGGGGAAGTTCGAGTACAACGGTGCGTGTGGGTGAGTGTAGCGCCCTCGTCCTGGAAAAAACCCATCAATTAAAGTGTGTCGCATCCCATTAATTGTAGCCAAGGGCGGACCATATCCACAATCCGCATTAGCACAAATGAGCACTTGCTAAATATCGGGTCTCACACACATGGCCATTCCCTGCACGCAGATCCTCCATCTACAGTGGCTGCCTGGGGGAACAACACTCTCTTAGGATCACAGCCCACTGTGTGTCAGAGTTACATGCTCTTCTGCCAGGCCTCATTTTCGTCTGCACTGCAGAAATGCTGAGAAGTCGTGATTGTTTTGGGTGTGTGCGTGTGTATTCTTGTGTGTGATGATTCATCAGGGTTATAATGGAAAAATCTCCAGTCATTAATCTTCTTCCAAACAATTACTCTGATAAATAATTACCACCTGCTTTAAATGGTTGTTCAGCCTGTCCTCCCTGGAAATGTGGTGGCTTTGCTTTTTACTATGATTTTAGAGTATTAAATGCTAAAAAGTATGTATATTATTGTATAAATTATTAATTACTGTATTATGTAATCATTATTAAAATGATCAGGGCTTTTTAAATCTTAGGGACCTTCCATTTCCATAGACCTAAGATTTGTGTGGATGTAAAGAGTAAAATACAACAGATTAAAGGTAAATATTCACTAAATTTCTACTATAGAAAACATATATTTTTCATTAATAACCTACTGTCTAAGCAGGGCTGTAAAAAAAAAAATCAATAAAATATTTGGCCACCATGTGATATAATCAATATTATAATATTATTTGGCTGCCTGCCAAAACCCACATACAGTACAACACCAGTCATGGAAGTACTTTCATCAAGAAAGCACAACTGTTAATATTATGTCGTCTTAAACAGTTAGTAATGCGTCGTTCTGAATTGCCTCTGAAGTGTCTTTGTTGCTCTGGTTAGGGTTAACGCAAGCTACAAAGCTAATTAGCTTCTAACACAAGGCTGAATCCCAAATTCCTCTCTGACCCGTGGTCAAATACACTAGTTTAGTGTACACCCTACATTGTTTTAAATTTTATCGCCATTTGGGATTTAACCCAAAGTTTGGAATAAGTGAAAATATAAAATAAATCTCAAAGGTTTCTCAGGACTGTCCACCAACTCTATGGATTATTCTTATCACTGTGTGGCTACTGTACATTGTCCTGGTAAGAATTTAAAACTACTTTCACCCCTGTTACAGTAAGTACACTAACTGTCAGTCGCCAGCTCAATGCTAGTTTTGCCAGTCACGGTCAGTTATTATTGCATGGTTTAGTATTAATAGTCTGGTAGTAATAAATGGTGTTTGTGGAATTGTTCTACAAAAGCAATATCATACTTGAGGTGTTGGACTGAATATCAGCACGGCTGTGATCACTACGACCGCATCACAACTGTACTGATATTCAGTAAAATCTTTTCATTACGTAATTTACTTTTTACATCACTTAAATAGAACTTTCTAATAATTAATAATTATGCTGTGTTGTAATATACATCTATTAAACACTTTATCCAGGTTCAGGGTTCGATTCCTGTCTTGGGTATGTGTGCATGGAATTTGCATGTTCTCCCCATGCCTGGTGGGTTTTCTCTGGGTGCTCCAGTTTCCTCCCACAGTTCAAAGACATGTAGTCAGAAACATTAAGACTTTTTTTTTCTAATTTTCATTGTTGCAGTGAACATTACCCAAAGCTGCTGTCCTACATGATTTTATGAATTACTTGACTGACACAGGCTTGCCTGATTACATTTAATGTTACCAGAATGACATATACTCTGTAAAATACTCTGTAACTGTACATCCAGTGCAGGCTTTGTCCTATATTGTACTTTTATTAATATTGCAGTAAGATCAAATATTAAATTTTTCATGTTGATTGTGATGGAAAACCTAGATGAATTTCTTTTCAGTGTGTGTTTGTGTGTGTAATGTACAGTAGCAGTGGAGAAAGGTGATTTTCCATTTTGTGTGCATATTTCCCACAGGTACCTGTTAAAGCCAGATTTCATGCGGCGCTCTGACAGGATGTTTGACCCGTTCTCTGAGACACCAGTGGATGGTGTCATTGCTGCCACATGCAGTGTCCAGGTGAGAACATCTGGCCTACAGAGGGCACTGTACATCTACAGTAAACCTTTACATCACTAAGCGCTAATTGCTTCTACTTGATATACTTCCATGTCTACTTTTCTGTTTATATTTATTTTTCATAACAGTTCTCAGATGAGACTTTGGATCTTGTTTACATTACTGATTCTGCTAACAGTTGTATATGGTATATATTGTATATTTGCCTCTCAGGTGTTCTCAGGTCAGTTTTTATCCGATAAGAAGATCGGCACTTATGTAGAAGTTGATATGTACGGCCTTCCCACCGACACCATCCGCAAAGAGTTCCGCACCCGCATGGTGATGAACAACGGCCTGAACCCAGCCTACAACGAAGAGCCTTTTGTTTTCAGAAAGGTAGGCAGCCATGCACTCACAGAAGCAAAACAGGGAGATAAACACAGCAATATGTAATTAACCTGAAATTTAATCAGAGTTACATAATCTAATTAAGCATCTCTTTCATCTGTGTAGAATGGCTTGGAGAGTGATCACACAAAAAAGCCCTCTTGTTAGCTTTATTTACAACTCAGATGTTGTAAAATATCACACTACAGCATTTTTGGCAGCACATGTGAAAGACCTCTGCCGGTGCAATGTTTCTGATGATACATACTTCATACTGTATGCTTTATGTTGTGTTCATTAGCTAACAGCAGCACACATAAAATAGCCTGCTGCTGCCTCATCATCTTCCTTGCATTCCTGTAGAGTTCAAAAATATTATACTAGTGTATGCAATATACAGTAGGTCGACTTGCAAATTAATCTTAATAATTAACATGTGATATGTTCAGTAGTGTCCATGATTTTTATTTATTTATTTATTTGTTTATTTATTTTTACCCTGTGGGCTGATTTGAAATACATAGGGTTATTTAATAATAAAAGTTCTTAACTTTTCATATCTGGTTATCCAAAAAAATGGAAAAAAAATATATATATATTTTTTTTTACTAATTCCAACCCATGTCCTGCTGCATTAATATCCTAATCTTGTAATCTACTAATCTTGTAATCTAATATCCTAATCTTGTAATCGGGAACTAATTATTTTGCCTATACCACTAGGTGGTCTGTGTATCCTTCTAGGATTAGCATGACGTGTGTAGAAAGAGTGGTTGAATATTTGCAGGATTTATTATTGTGGTAACCAGTAGATGAATCAGTTAGATTTTGGAATTGACCCAAACAGAATTATAGCCAGGTCAAAAGCCCGGCAGCGTTCCTATAACAACTTCCTTCCTCTTTGAAGTATGTATGTATGTCTGTATGTCTGTATGTACAGTATGTATGTATGTATGTATGTATGTATGTATGTATGTAAAGTGAGTCAGACATCCAGTGATGTTGATTTCTACTTTTTAAATTGGGACACTGGACTTTTGATGGGAAGTCTTTGGATTTAGATCTCATCCTCAACTGTTCAGTTGTTTAAAAAAATGTGTTAAATGTAAATCACTCTGGATAAGGAAGGGCATCTGCCAAATGTCATAAACGTTTCATTATTTAAACACAGGCCTAATAGATTCTTCATTAGACTGATCATTGGTGGAAATAATCACATTAGTAAATCAGTCCTGGTGACCTGTTTCTAATGAAATTTTATTAGGTCTTTCTAGAGTGCTGAAACATTTTTCTTCTGTCATCTGTGCAGTGTTTTATTTCTCTGTTTTGAATCATTCGACATTGCAGAATCAAATGTTTTTTTTTTATATGATTTAAAAACTTGTCTTGTCTAAATTAAACTTACAGTATGTCTGTTTCACTATAGCAATACCTATGCAGGTATTTAAAAACATGATAGGTTCAGGTACATTACATATAGCACTTGAAAATTTACCGGTAATTTACTGATTTATCAGAAAAGTTGATCAGATTCTGAGAAAAGCAAACACTTTAATATGTTGTTGGGGTCATTGATTGTATTTTAAGCATTTTTATTGGTTGAAGGAATAGTGAGTGAAAATATTTGAAAATCCAGGATTTTGGCATCTGTAGGCAGAATGTTTGTCTCCTTACCCTTGTGGTTTTTAGACAGACAGCCAAGGCAAGGTAAGGAAAAGTTATAATAATTATAATAATAATTTAAAAGATCTTTACATTTTTATCAAAATCACACATTCCAAATTCATTCATTCATTTGACTCCTATTTGCTAGTCGTTTGTGCAGTGTTATCTTCTATGAAATTTCTTAATTGCTTCTTGCGTCGCGCTGCTTAATATTGCAGCATAAAATATTTTACCAATAAAATAAGATGTGCTTATCAGTTTGTATTTTCATTTTGTTTTTTGGAAAGGTTTTTCTTGTTTGCACACACTGCCTGACTAGTGGAACTACAGCTGCTTCACCTGCAGAAACTAAAGATAAGGGACAAAGAAATGTGTTGAAAAAGCTAATAAGGTTCATGGACTTAATGCAAACCACAAAGGAAATTGATCAATATATGTTTCCTTTTATCATAAAAGGAGTAATTCCAGAATAGAGAATGTGAGGACTGGAGAGGAAACAGAGCAGTAAAAAGCTGTGAAACAGCAGAAATACAGTACACCAGAGCAGGAAGCTGGGATACAGCACAAGTAAAAAGAATTATGTACGATCTTAACCAATCAATATCATATGGTGCTAATTCAATGCATGTTTTTTTGAGTAAACATTAACACCTTAGTATGTTGTTCGGGTCAGTGATTATATTTTAAGCATTTTTATTGGTTAAAGAATTAGTGGGTGAGCGAACAAGGGACAGAGAGAGAGAGAAAGCAAGGCTATTATGCTGAGACCAGCAGAAAGGCAGAATCTCTCAACCATGACACCAAGACTTCAGCACAGGCCATAAATCACTGCTGCCGCAGTGCTGCGCTCTCTCTCTCTCTCTCTCTCTCTCTCTCTCTGTCTCTCTCACACACACACACACACACACTCATTGACTACACTATCACACAAACACCTACGGTATACAAGCACTGCTGTTATTTTCAGAACACTCTCCAGGTTTTAACACACATATAGTAAACACACACACACACACACACACACACATACATCATTACTGCCATTATTTCATACCACATACTTGTTTAGCCAAGGTTTAATACAGACGCTGACACAGATAAGTACTGAAAGCCTTGCAGTATTAGCACCTCATATACACCGATTAGCTACAACACTTACACCACTGCCAGTTGAGTTGAATAGCATTGAATTTCAAATAAAATTGGTATATAATGACATGATCATGGGCACACAAGGCCCATTTATGCCTTGTGTGGAGACCAAAGGCCAGCATTTTGGTCCAATCAAATGTCACTGTGTGTGTCAATGTTTCAAAAATGTTACTGCTGTGTCATCGTGTCACTGCCGTGTGCGGGGATTAACAGGCAAAAAGAGATACAGTAGAGGTTGTGGACCTGGCCGTCAAATTCCGCAGATCTCAATCCAATCAAGCATCCATGCAGTGTGCCAAAAAAATATCCATGATAGTTTGATCCATGAAGTCCCCACAACCCACGGCACACACGATCTTGCGGAGTCATTCCCTGAGTGGTATTAGCTGCCCCAGTGGCTCATGAGGAATCTACACAATATTGGACTTATTTTTTTGCATTTTAATGTTATGGCTAATTAGTGTATACTTTAATAGCACACACAAATATTTATAATAACCCATAAATACATACACACACACATGCAACAACCGCTGTCAATTCAGCTACAAATAAAAAATTTAAAACTGCTGCTGCAATCAAACACTGCCATTGTTTTCCTTAGATTAGGTGTTTAATCATGTAGAGGGAGTGTAAAATTTTGAGGTAAAGCAATGGATTATGCACTGCCTGGCCAATCCAATCCCTGAGTTTTTCTCACATTGTACATGTCGAAATGTTGATACATTCACTATTAAACATACAGTAGCTATGATTTCTATTGTCCATTTTTTCTACTAGTGATCACCATTCATAATTTTTTCCTAAAAAGAGATATTTAGATAGACAGATTGTTAGATAGATCTTAACCCAATTCCAATAATTTTAAATCTCCTTAGTTGTTTTTTTTTTTTGTTTTATGCATGCCAACAATTTGATCCTTTTAAAACAGTGACTTTTCGGGTCCATTGCCAAAACCGTTTGCCTTGTTTCATATTATGTGATCTCTGATAACAGGGCTGTCTCTTGCCATCATTGTTGTTGGCATTGGCCATTGAACCATTGGAGGATGCCAGAAGAACTATTATTTCAGTGGACCAAACAGAGGACAAAAACAGTAGTAAAATTACAGAAAAAGAAAATGAGTTTAGCGATTAGCCAACTATGCTACAATAGAAACTAAATTGCTAGAGATACACAGCAACAGGAGTCTTCATAGACTAAAGTACTACTCTATTTAATGTACGCTCACTGATCTGATTTAGAAGAATTGATGAGAAAAAGTATGCCTTTAAACTCAAAAGTGTAAATTCAAAACAGTTTCTCATCTGTTCAGAATTCATTGCACTAGTAAAGAGTCCTTATAAAAAAATATTGTCTTTTAAAGCATTAATAGGTAAATGTCTTTATACATTCAAGTTAGTTACTTAACTAGTCCTTTATCAGTTTTAATCGGACACTGCTGAAACACACAGATCAGAAAAAATGATCAGGAAACATAAGGTCTAAATAGCCAGGCACAGTTGCAGCCTGTGATTGTTTAAAAGAATGTAGCTGTTCATTATCAGTGTTATATTTAAAAAAAAAAAATTCTTATCAAAAAGTGTTTGTATTACTTTTACAAATAGTCA
>JAQMYJ010000020.1:8187164-8228132 GCA_030014305.1 Clarias laeviceps
CAATATCAACTGTTCAAAGGAGATTAATGCATTTTTTGGACGCCTTCAGCATTCCTTTACAATGTAGAAAGAATTAAAAATCAGGAACGATCATGGAGTTAGAAAGTGTTCTAAAACTTTTGAACGGTAGTGTATTTTTATTCTATTCTCAGGACCATAATGCCATGCAGAAAACTCATTGTACACAAGTGGACAAGATGGTGGCTCAGCACGACAAAGAGAAATTCACACTGGAGAAGCTGCTAGAGAAAGCAATCAAAAAGAGGGGGTAATTAAACTTGTTTAAATGAAAATGCTTAATAGGAAAAAATGCAATATGTAAATATATATATTTATTTCTCCTATTTTTCTTCACTACAGAGAAAACAATTGTTCGGAGTTAAAGAAAGAGATTGCAGTAAAAGTGGAGACCCTCACGTCAGACCATAAAGCAAAGGTATTTCACCAGAATTGTGCATTTATAGGCTGTAAAGATTAAAACTGATTTAAGAGGCCCAATAACAGTGGCACACATTTAGTTTTGTAGTGTCACATAACCTTGAATTGACATGGACTTATTTGTCATTAATCTGTGCTAAAGAATCCTTAATATCTGGCTGCAATTAGTTGCATTAACGTTTGTGATGTTACTGTCAGAGCCCCAGAGTGTGTTAGAGAACACTCAGAAACAAATAGCATCATGAAGACCACAAACAAAGGTCTAAACAAAGTTCTAGAAAATCATTGATTATTGTTTTGGGCCTAGAAATATCCCAAATGTTAACATGCTACAGAGCACCATTAAGTCCATTATGAAACTATGGAAAGATTTAGCCAAAACTGAGTCTAAAGGAGGCCAACCACCAAAAGACAGTCATTATATTCATGCAAGTAGGGCATTTGTCAGATTCTGTGGATCATATATATAAATAATATATAATATATATAATCTAATAATAATTATTTAATACAATAATCTAATCTAATAATAATTTAATCTCATTTTATGGAGTATGTCCCACAGTAAAATGGTACACTTGATATCTTATTCAATTACATAACCAACAAACAAAAAAAATCAACTCCTTCTATTCTACTTTAAACCAAATAATATATTACAAATTACAAATGTCAAGGATTAGGACTCATATGTGATTGATTGAATTAAAACCAATTAATTTAAACCAAACACCCAATTTTAATTTGCATTGGATTTATGGATGTCAGTATTCATTTTTGTTCCAACACACCCTATTAGGCTGACTTGCTTCTCACATCCTTAATACACGCAATGCGTAATGTCATTATTATTTCATGCAAATTCAAATACAAATTGCAATTGGGTCAGATTTCAGTGAAATTCACAAGAATTATATAACTATAATAAAAAATGTGTGAACATAGACAAAAGGCCAACCTCAAACTTCAGTATTGCCAATTGCAAACAAGAAACAATAAAAAAAAACATTTTAATTTAAATCATTTCATACTTTAACAACCTTAGACAATACATTAAAAGGGTTATGAGAGGATTATTACGAATTTATGTTAGTATGCATCCTGCATCTTCTGAACCAAAAGCAAAGAATATAACCAGTTTGGCGTTCTGCAGGTGAAGGATGTCGTTGCCCAGCAGACGAAAGAGTGGTCTGAGATGATCGACTCTCACAGTACAGAGGAACAGGAAATGAAGGATGCACATGTGACGCAACAGTGTGAGCATCTGAAGAAACTACTGTCCACCGTCCAGGAGCAACAAACCCTGCAGCTCAAACTTATCCAAGAACGGTGAGTGTGTGAATGTTTGTGCGTGTTGGTGCTCGTGCCAGTAGAATACATCTTGCAGTTTTGCAAGTCGCAGTGCATTCTCCTATTATACTGTATCTCCTGTCAAACTCCAAGAGATGCTATATAGATGGATGACAAATTAAAGAATAATCAACATAAAGTGACTCTGAACCATCAGGACAGATTTGGCACCTTTTAACATGGATTGTGTACATCACTGGAACTGAACTGGAGGAATGAACACCATTTATCCGCAACATGTTGCTTTTGATGAGAACGCTGTCCAATAAAACGTCCAAAATTTCGCAAAGCCATTAAATAGGATTGGTGACTTTGAAGACCATTCGATTTATGTCATTTACACATAAAGCACCCTCTTTTGAAGTCACTTAAATCTTTAACGCTGCCATTGATTGAGGCCAACTGAGGATCCACAGAATTTCTCTACATGCCACATATTATACCATGCTATGATGGTATTTATCTGCTTTCAGGATGTTTCTCCACTCATGTATTCAGTTCTCTCCTTTGATTTGTCGCCTACCTATGCCTTTTTTACACATTCCACTCACGTTTATTAACTCAATTCATAAATTTAGAAAGATTAATATTAAGGAGAGTATTTGTTAAGCATTGATTTGAGTCTTTTTTTCTTCCTTTACACAGACAGAGCAAGGAAATGAAAGCTAATCAGGCTAAGTCGTCTATGGAGAACAGTAAAGCCATCAGCCAGGACAAGAGCATTAAAAACAAGGCTGAGAGGGAAAGGTAAATGCAAGTTGCATTTAATGGTTGTATTTATTTATGTAATGAGTTCCGTGTTGTCTGATACGGCATGTGTTTATTTACAGGAGAGTGCGTGAATTAAACAGCAGTAACACAAAAAAGTTCCTTGAGGAACGAAAGCGGGTTAGTTGTCTTTTTGTGCCATGATCATAAAAACAAACGTACAGTGTATATAGGAGCTAAATGATAAACTAGTAGTAATCACATGTGAAGTACAAATATATTAAGAAAGAAATACACTGAACAGCCACAACTTTAGACCATCATCATTAAAACTAAAAGTCATATTAGACAGGCTGTGACGCACTGGGTTCTATTGTGAGTAGCGGTGACTTTTTTCAGCAGATTTGTGCTGCAATGGCTTTACCCGCAGCTGTAGATGAACCTTGGGTGCTTGTGATCCTGTCATCAGTTCACGTCCATATAATTAATAATCAGTGTTCTTGAATTCACCTAGAGATGGTGTTATTAATGTTGTGGCTGATCAGGTTAAATCAAAAGAAAAAATTAGAAAGAGTTTAGAAACTAAATATTCTACATATTTAAGACATCTAGTTTATTGTGTTTTAAATGAATTGTCTTTGACCCCACAGCTGGCTATGAAGCACTCAAAAGAAATGGAGCAGTTGCAGAAATCACAGCGTGAGCAGCTAGAGAAACTGGAGAAATTCAATGAGCAGGTATGTGCCCCGGAGTTTATTTTAATGGTCGAGTGAGACCACATACTGTACAGTAGATCGATTTAAATGCTCAAGTTCTTTGGAATAAAAATCAACACCTTCATCATTTCATTTGTTTTGGTTTCTGTTTATGTTCCATTACACACTTTTATATCCCATCCATTTACATACAAATTAACTTTGTTTTCACGCAGCTTTTGAAATCACATCATGCAAACTCTCAGAGTCAAGGTAGGCTCACACATTCCTCCATTCTCCTAAAATCAACATGTGCTTCTGTTATTCAAACCAATCTCACACTCTCACTTTCTGATTTGTTGTTTGTCCAAATCTGTTATATAATATTAAAAGGGGGGTGTTTATTTACTTGACGGGGTGATTGTGATGAAAAGAGTAGAAGTGCTTCTGTTACATCAGACATTTCCATCCTAGTGCTAAAGGGCACATTCCTGTATTTTACCAGCCTAAATCATAATGGCTATTAGTCACTGCGATCTGCTGCTTTAAGATGATTCACTTTACTCTGATAGCTAACTGAATCTACATACTGGATATCTGTAATCTAGTTCATACATAATTCAAAGACTGGGCAAGAGCTAGGTCCTTATTAGTGAACTGTTTGTTGTGATTTAATCATGATTTTGATCAAATATACTTTACAGAGTACTGAAATAATTACAGTTTGGGAGACAGTACTAAAATTCCCCCTGTTTGCCTTCTAACTTCCAATATGTTACCATTTACCCATTTCACTTTTTTGTGACAGAATTTCACACCTATCACCTTCACTCAACTCAATCTCTGCTTAAAGACAGTCCCCTTTATTGTAGCGAAGTAACACTTCTTGGCACTGTTGGTTAGGTGTGGCTTGCACTCACCCGTGTTTGGTTGCTGGCAATCTAAAATCTCCTTCCTGTTCATATTTCTTTTATAACGAAAAAAAAACTAAAAATTGTCTAGGGATGTACAGGCTGAAGTGGATTATTTTTCTATCATAGCGCATTCCAATTATGTAACGTTTCTCTTAGCACTTAGCTGCAAGTGTTAATATGAATTAACCTCTATTGTGAAAGTTATAAACCAAATATACAGTGGAACCTTGGATTACGCGCATAATTCGTTCTGGAAGCAGGCTTGTATTCCAAAAACACTCGTAAATCAAATCAAATTTTCCCATAAAAAATAATGGAAACTCAAATTATTCATCTCACAGCCCAAAAAAATTAATACATAAAAAATTTATACAAAATATAAAGTAAAAATTAAACAAATTAACCTGCACTTTACCTTTAAAAAAAAGTACAAATAAATCCCGACAGATAAGTGTGCGTGTGTGTGTGTGTGTGTGTGTGTGTGTGTGTGTGTGTGTGTGTGTGTGTGAAGTAAGAGGAGGAATCAGCCTCGCCGGTCTCACCTTGCACAGTAAATCTTTCTCATCTCTTATTTGAATTTCACACAAACACACACACACACACACATTAATGGAAAGACTGTTTTGTCGGAAGAATTAGCAAGGAACATCGCTAATGACACTCGCATGAGTGCACACTAATGGAATAACTGCTGTAAAGTAAAACAAACAAATGAACCTGCACTTTACCTTTGAAAAGACTTGAATTACCCTCAATTCTGCAGCGCAAGAGGGAGAAAAACCGTTGGCTCAGTTGTGATTATGTGACGCTTGGCATCAAAACAAGAAGCTCGGTATATGATGATACTCGGTACTCGTAAACCAAGACTTGCTCGTTAGTTTAATAAAGTCAAAATTTATTAAAAATCTTTGCTCGTCTTGCGGAACACTCGCAAAACGCGTTACTCGCAATCCGAGGTTCCACTGTAAAGATTTTTTACCACTCATTTTAAGTGACACCAGATTAAAAAGCTAAATTAATGTTTCCTATATGGTAATATATTACCACATTTTATTAAGTCTCTGTGTAAATTGTTACCATGAAAATTATGACATATTTATAATACAGAAATTCCCGTGTTGAATTAACCCCCCAGTAGTGTTTACATGAGTCCAGCTGTACTCAAATAAACTCTGTGTATAACTATTCAGCTGTGTATAACTGGTATTATTATCCGAACATTGGACAGTACAGGTGTGAATAGGTAAATCATTATCTGATAATTACTCCAGAATACATATGATAAAGCTAATGCATCCTGATATCAGCAAGACAGCATGTAAGAACCACTTAGTTATCTGTTTCATGGGCTTGACCAAGAATATTTGTTAGTAATGAAAATGCTTAGTCTATACACCTGCTCATTTTATAATGCAAGACAGATACTAGTAGGTGTGAATTACTTGAAAGCTTCCTGAGAGCTTCAAAGTGAAGAGGTTGACCCAGGCTAAGCAGAAGTTATAGAGTGTTTTTTTTTTATGCAAATGCTTTAGTACTACAGTTATGGAAAATAAGCATTAAGACACTTTTGTTATTTAATACACTTAAATGCATATATGCGCTTCAAATTTACACATATAATTTCATTTGATTTCGCTTGTGGTTCAGGGGTTGCACCAATGGGGAATTGGTGCATCAGTGATGCAATTGGTGGCATCAGTGACTCATCTGTCAAGTGTATGATCTGTGATTGCTTCCCAGCCCATGCCCCATACACAGCCACATGGATACCATTAGTGTTTGCATAAAAACATTAAATGCCTGCATAAAAACAAGAGGAAGAGCATCCAGTAAAAAAAATAAAAACTCCAAATCGGCCTGTAATGGAGGAAAAACTATTTGAAAAAATCCCCCATAATTATTTAATGGGATGCATTATTGGCCATTTAATAATAATAAATGGTCACAAGATTGGCCATTTAAGGCATTTTTAAGTTACATTAGCCATATGTTTTAAGTCGTATATCTTCCCATCAGATTTAGTTTCTGACTGATCATGAATCTTTCTCTAATATGTCCTGGTAAATTACATTTTTCCTTGAATGACATGTAATGCCCCAATACTGTTTGCAGAAAAGCTACCCTTATGTCATAATGCTCCTACTCCACTGTGGGTGTGGTTTTCTTGGGATCAAGCTGAATTATTGCCAAAGAGTCTTTTTATCATTCTTTCAAATAACTGCTGACTTCTCCCTTATGTTCCTGAGCATTATTCGGGAATGTTGCACATTGTGAAATTTGGTATGTTATCCCTGTCCAGAGATGCTTAATTGTAGTTTTTGCTGTGGCTCTTTGGCCTCTTTTCAGTTGCTATGCTTAATTAATGCTGTGCCTAAGAACTAAGAACTTTAATTTCAGAGTGAATCTTCAAAACCACTTGCAAAATCATTTTCTTCTCTTTTTAGTTGTTTGTTTGTCTATGTGGTTTATAGCATCTGAATTATTTTCTCCCTATCACATTTTTAAGCATAATTTTGCTTATTTTCTAAATACATATTTTTTGTCTTAATACAAGTAGAGTCAAAAAACATTGTGTTTGGAAATTTGAAGTGACATGCTGTATATGCAAAACCAAAGAAAATGTGCCTGAATAGTTATTTCCCATAACTGAATGGATGGCCTTAAGTTTCTTTAAAAAAGGAAAAAACTTCCTGATAAAGTATTACCTGCTGTATTTTCCATACTTCTGCTTGATTTAATAAAATTCTATGACAATGTTACCATTTTATAGAGATTTTGTGTGCACATGTGATCCTTTCAGGCCAAGGACATGCAGCAGATGGTGAAGCTGGAGGCGGAGATGGACCGCAGACCAGCAACAGTGGTTTAACTGCTCTAGCTGTCAACTGAATAAAAGAGAAAGACTCCTTCTCTACATCACCTTCTTCAACTCCCTAGTTCTGTAATTTCCGTAAACTTTGAATACAACTTATTTTAACTTCTCGTAGTCCTGGACCGCTCCAAGCCTTTTGTTGGCCCTTTGTGGATCTGTAGGAACTCCATTTAGCATGGAACATAAAATATGGCTCCACTAATAAAATTTCCTCCTGTTGCTCCATTTTGTTCGGCTCCTTGACCTCTGTCTGTAGTCCATCCTTGCTGCTGAGGTGCTCTTTGTGCTAGTTCTTCTGCGGGACCTCGGCCGGTGCTGGACACACACACAGAGCACACAATTTTATTTTATTTTTTTGCTTTTTTTGCCATTGCCAATGCTCACAGTATGAATCGGAGCCCATTTCTGTCATGGTGGCTCAAGACGGACAAGACTCAAAGTGTTCTTTATAAGCCTTTTAATTTATGTCTCAGTGGTCCTAGATCATGGTAGCAGCACCAAGCATATAAAGGCAAGGCTGAAAAGATTTTAGTTGTGTTCATTGTCAGCACAAATTTGTGAAAACAAGTTTTGAGCACTTTATCTGTCATAGGCTTTCAAATAATTTTGTAGCAGTGCACTCGGGTTATACCTGTGCTAAGAATAAACGGTCAAATGTCCAAACACTGTATTGTACATTAAAATGTCTGATGTGAATGAAACCAAACAAAGCAGATGACAAAGTAGTTCTTATACTTTTTTCTTATGGAATGCAATGCTTCATTTTTAAGATTTTATTCTATTTCATTTAATTCATTATCAGGTAAAGAATATTTGTTTTAGCAATTTTTAGCAATGTTTGGTCTAAAATACCACTCTGATTTGTTTTATGTTTGCTGATAATTTTTTTCACTGTACTGTACCTGTTACACTGTTTGTTTGTTCGCACATTTACATGTAATGAGGGTTATGGTGTTGACATTCCATAATGGACACAAATATCCATGTGATCCAAATATTAAGTGACAAAAAGGTTTCCATCCACTACAGGAAATTCTTTAAAAATCATCAATTTGCTCCCACTGAAATTGGCACCTGCAAACTCTCAAAGAGTGCAATAAAAGGATTAAGTGGATTTAAGGAAGTAGTTGGGCTGTATCATTTTAGTTCAGTATCCTCTTGTGTAAAACAAAAAAAAAAGAGGCAGCTCTTGTCTTGAGTTCTGAAGCAAGCGACACATCAGACTTCACTTACCAAAACATAAGAATCTTTGCCTTCAGCAATAGTATAGTCCACTGCAATGAAATACAATACCACCATGTTTTGCTTTTAATATACAATTTCCTGGTAAAACCAGATAGTAAAGAAAGTATATTGTGTTTAGTGGAATGTATGAATGTAGTCCATTTAACTGGAGGATTTAACAGAATGCTTATTATACAAGGGCTTGAGGATAGTATGTACATGATTGTTATGGGAATGTGACCTACAACCACTAAGATAGTTTCCTTTTTTTCTATCTTTAAAATCAAATCTGGTACCTATATTGTGCTTTCATTACATATCTATTATGGAATAATAAGCAAAGTGCTTTTAAACTTAAATCCATTGCTTAAAAATGTGCCACTTGATGTCTGTTAGGATGTTTAAAATAATTTTACAAATGAAAAATGCCAAAATAAGGGGTTATTTATATACAGATATATAAATATATAAATACACATATTAATAAATATAGTGTGTAGTTAAAGAATATATTTGATGTTAGAGGCTTTTTGCACTAGTTGGCTGTTCTGCAATTTTCATGTAGATTTTTTCCTATACAGTTTGCAGAAAGAAGAATTGTTTTGCAGAAAAAAATGTTGCTTTAAAATTCATCTGTTTGTACTGATTTTTTTATTGTTATTATTATTGGTTTTGTTTTTTAGCTATCTGCAGCTAGTCAATGAACCATTATGTGGGTGTTTTTGTATTTATATTGTATTTGTCAAACTTCTAGCAATGGGAACTACTAAAAACACTGTTGTTATCCTGATACTTTAATACTGTTTTATAGTATATGTACCAATAAACTATACAGGTGTTAAATGAAATCCAGTTTGTCACTGAACTTATTCAGTAGAGGCTGTCAGGACTTGTCAAGGCGAATTTTATAATGTGAAATTTTATGTTTTGCTTTGCTTCATTACGAATTTAAATGGATTCTGCGGTACAAATGAGATGAATATGTTAAATCCGCCATTTATTTTTATTCGACATTATTTTCCACGTTTCCATGGCTTTTCAGTGTCTTACAGTTCATAAGCACATTCAGATGCCAAATGTATTCAGGTTCTCTGAAGCCCTTTCGCTAATTACCGCATTAATGCGCGCGTTTCGAAACTACAAAGTCCGCAGATGGTGTTGGGGTCGCCGTGGCAACGGCACAGCGCCGCGGTTATAAAGCGGGGCGTAAAGAACCCGCAATCTGGAGGTGAGAACTTTTCTTTTCCCTGACCTGCTGCTCGCTTTAGGCTCCTCCATCCAAAACAAAACACCATGCTGAAGCTCTCCGAGAAGTCGGACTCCAAAACCGACACGAAAATCCTTCTGGATGCCATCTCGAAGGACAAAATGCACCTGGCCAGGTTCATCCTGGACGCTCTGGACGGTAAGATCGTGGACTCGAAGAGCGACGGAGAGCTCACGCCTCTCATTTCGTCCGTGTTTTTGCCGGACTCGCGCGCCAGGGGCAAATTCATGAACCTGCTGCTACAGAGAGGTGCGAACGTGAACCAGCAGGACGAGTGTGGGCGCACAGCGCTTAGTTACGCGTGCGAGAAAGGCTACCTGGACGCCGTGAAGATGCTGGTGAAGAACAACGCCGACCCGGAGGTGGTGGACACATGGGGAAACACCGCGCTCATGTACGCTGCTGTCGCTGGCCATTCGCTGGTCGTGGAGTTCCTGGTGAGGGCTTTTAAACGTCTGGGGCTCCAAATCGACCGCCAGAACAAAGTAGGTAACTCAGCAGTGGAGGTGGCGAAGTACCTGGGCCACAAAGAGTGTTTATCCGCGTTAATGTACAGCTCGAAAAAAGCGCACGATCAGGATGTTTTGGAGGAACGATTCGCACTGTTGCGCGCCAACGAGGGCGAGGACACAAACGTGGAAAAGGAAAAGCCATCTGAACTTTCAGACACAAACCAAAGGAAAAACTCAAGCCGGAGGAAGTACCCTAATTTATGGAGCAGAATGATGTCCATGGACTCCATCGAGGAGTTGGAGAGAGAAAGTGAATCTGAGAAGGATAGATGGCCCCCTTCTCTACAGAGCTGTACTTTCTCAGGTGTGCTTACACCCAAACCGCCTCAGCGATCCCGCGTTTCGCAAACTTCAAAGCAAGCAGCGGAAACCTGCCTGAACAGCCATCTCCCACCTTTATCCAGAGGGGTGCCAGAGTCCCACAGCCCGGTTTCACCCAGGACGCCCCAAATCCACCCGCACACAACCGGTGCTCTTTCCGGTCCGCTTGGTATTTTGCTCACGCCTATTAGGAAAGCCAACAGATCAGAATCGGACGACGAGGACATCGTTGCGATGAAGTTTAATGACAGCTATTACCGGAAGCGGTGCAGTTTGCCCACCAGCGCCCTCGGACCAACCCCGCCTGAGTGGACACTGCTGAAACCTGCGCGCAAAAGCAAACCCGCTCCTAAAGGCATGACTTCGCCTCCGCATATCGAGACTGCAGACTTTTCTGCCACTGCGTTTTCCGCCCTGGGCAACAGGTTGTTGAGGCGCTTCACTTTGCCCGAGTTAAAAAAGTCCGGAAAAGAAGTGAGAGAAGGCGGCGGAGCGCACGGTGGAGACTGTGAAACAGCGGCATGTGGCACGCCGAGGTCCGAGACCTTTCCCTTGAGCAATCACCACCCTCAAGTAGGAAGCAAGCCGAGTATAGATAGCATCAGCGCAGTGAAGTGCGAGTTTGACTTTCAGCTTAAAGCCAACTTTTGACCGCGCTGCTGCGTTTGCAAATGGGTCACGTGACGCGACAGAGAACGAATCGTTTGCCGAAAATCTCTTACTTGCGTTGTGGTCACGACGACGTGTACAGGGACTTTTTAAAATGCTTTTCATTAAAGAAGGAGTTTTAGAAATTGCTCCCAATAACAGTTTGTTTCGTCTGTAGTTCTAGCGGAGACGCATTGAGACTGGATTAAAAAAAAATCATTCTATAAACTAGAGGTGTTTTATTCCATTTAATAATGTATGACTTGTCAAACGATTAGTTTATTAATAAAATGTGATCATGAATGTCATGTTCGTAACGCTTTTTTGCACATGTTCGAGCAGTTGAACACTTTTGCGTCCTACTCAGATTGCTCATTATTCTTTTGCGCTGCAGTCAAACGTGAAATTAGACTTTCAGTTTATTCTTGGTTTGATCCCAGTAGAAAATCAGGAAGCCCATTGGGATGCATATGTGTGTATGGACCGTATGGACACATTGTCAGCTTTGTCCTCACACAGCTGAGTTCCCATATTTCACAACCCTGCGCGCGCGCGCACACACACACACACAGGCGCAGGACAGCAGCTGCAGTGTTGCCTCGTAGATGGAGCGAGGAGGGAGGGAAGAGTAAAGGAAGAGGTGCAGTGATTTCCTCCTTCAGCTCCCAGCTGAGAACCCAGATATGGAAATAACAGCATTGCGGGAGTAGTGGTGCGTCCTCACCTGGCCAACTTACCGGAACTTCCAACCCTGATAAAATATATACTTTGGGTATATGTGTGTAGTGTAGTCTATATTTGTATCATCTCGTTTTTCCCCTCGTTTTCTTTGGTAATAGGGTGCATTTAGAGTAACCCTCATTAAGCGAGTTGGTGCGCGCAGTGACCGGATGCTACCTCACTCAGGAGTCACCCGGATTTTACTGCATCCGCAATGATCTGAGGGTTACTCCAGAAAGTCGTGCAGCGTGTCCGTGGTGCATTTCCCCCCCAAATCTTCAGTTTAGTCGGGCTCGGAGACTGGACCTGCGTCAGCATGAAGTGGCTGAGGTTCAGCACCGTGGACAGTGCCGAGGTTTTCCTCTGTCTCCTCTGTAAGTAGCGCCTGCGTATCAAATAGTACACTTCCCGAGAACCATGTGCATGTTCGTGTGTGTGTGTGTGTGTGTGCGGGATGTACTACAAACATGCTGTGAATGGTGCAATTGTGGGCTTTGCCGTAACCTACCGTAATGATGTTGCGTAAACTTAAGGTACAAAAAACGTAACCCAGTGATTAGTAGTGCTTTCCTACTCAATTTAGTGTTCTTCATTGTGATGCAAATCTGTCTAGTAGTAATTTTATCACGCCCAATTGATATTTATTCTTAAGATTAACATCAGCACGTGTGATTTATTTAATACGTTATACGGTTTAATACGGAAACACACACTTTTGTAAGTAGCCTGCGTTCCTTTAGAGTACTTTGTTCAGTGTTCGAAGAGGTACAGGTACAGTTTCTCCCTAAAGTGAATATAAATATGTTCTCAGAGGCACAGCTGTGGTTCTTATGGTCCGATGTGCCTTAATGATGTCCCTTATGCAGTTAGGTCTCTCCAGCTGAAGGTGCGCCTGATGGCGTTACTACATTGATGAACGTTTGTAGATCCAGTTTAGTGCTTATTGTCAGATTTGGAAAGAAAAGATAAACGAATGTCTGCAGAATGTCTTAGTGACTTAGTGTGTGGTTCAAAGCTCAGTAACATGAACATGCTGAACTGCAGGCGCGCTGTCGGGGCTCTCGGTTGTGGCAGAGCAGGAAGTGGAGAATCTGTCCGGTCTGTCTTCAAACCCGGACAAAGACATTTTCGTGGTGCGCGAAAACGCGACAACTTGTTTGATGGCAGAGTTCGCGGTGAAATTCGTGATTCCCTACGACGTCCTCGCCCTTAATGGAATAGACGTAAGATTTTTTTTTCTTTCCCACGTACTGTATATAATACACTTTCTCTCTCATTTTAATTAATGCATTTATTACTAATTTGCTGGTGTTTGTGTGATCTGGATGTTGGATGATGGTGTGAATAATCCGCAGCTGATCACGGAGCAGGCGACTCTCGCTCTCCCCCGCGGTGCGCAGATCGCAGGCACGTGTGGAAGCAGCGAGGCAGAGCTGCAGGTCTCCTGGAGCAATCACGCCTACACACTGCGCCTGTACTTCAGCAAGGTGCGCAAATCCGACCTGCCTTCTCCTCGGCGTTTCATTAATATTATGGACTCTTACTCGTGGAGCGTTGATTAGTATAAAGTCAATAAGGATATGTTCCCTGAGAGTTGCGCCCACATTGCTTTTTAACTCAGTGATTTACATTGTTATGATCTAATGCATAAAGCTTTGGCATTCATGATATGATCATTTGATTCTTACAAAAATGAGTTTTTTAAGTAAAAAAAAAAAATCTTGGCTACACAAGGGTACACAGCAAATTAATTCCCCAGGTTTATATTCATCCCCTTAATCTCAGATGTTCTCTGAAAGTGTTGAATTAACCCTGGGGATTTTACTGTACATGGTTAAGTGTAGACGCATCAATAGTACAATGTGCGTCTGTGTGTGTGTATGTGTGTTTAGGAGAAACGCACCGTGAGAAAAGATGGGAAAACAAAAGATAGTGAAGTGTGGAAGATAAGCAAGGTTCAGCTGGTTTATGACACATCTGAGACAACGCACTTCATCAATGCGTACAACCGTGAGAACACTTTTCCCTATTGTGTCTGTGTTTATGTGTTTATGTAGTGTCATAATGTAGTGTCAGTATAATAATAATAATAATAGTAATAATAATAATATGTATTCATGTAACAGTATGTATTACTGTTACATGAATACATATTATTATTATTATTATTATTAATAATAATAATAATAATAATAGTAATAATTTTCCTACCCTCTCTTGATCCACAAATCTTTTGTGCGCATCATGCGACATTATGCGCAACTTTGCTGTGAGCTTTCTCCAAAAGCGCTTTGGTCAGGTATAATGCATGTTGTTGCGAACATGTTAAATTTAGCATACTGTAGCTCAGTAGATCTGAGTATTATAAGCATTTACGGTGTTTCCCTTTTCCCCAAATGACCCACTCATTAAAGATGGGGATGTTCTCCCTGCAGTGCACTGCGCAAATGCTCTGCAACTGTGCGTGATGTGTCGTTAATTCTCGACCATTTTTTTTCGCACATGGAGCATCACGCCCTTCTTTATCACGATTCAGTGTTTTCCACAAAGTCAGCTCTTTTTTGTTTATTTCTATTGTTTTTATCCCTTCATTTTCTTTCTTTCTTTTTGTTTTGGTTTATTTGAATGTAAGGTGTAAAATACAGTGTAAGGTACAGTGTAAAAAGTCCTGACTCAGTTGATGTTTTAACCCCTTTTTTTATTTTAATTTTAATTATCATATAATTCTTTTAATGGTAAAAATGGGTATTTGAAGATTGTCGCTGGTAGAGTTCTTCATCAGATTGACCAACAATCTGGCTACTTTGAAAATCAGAAGTACTTCTGGGTATGCTTAAATATGGGTATACACCAATCCAAAAAGAATTAAATAAATAGTAGTCATAATGATGCCTACTAATTTAATGCATGCCTTGGTCCTAAAAGTGTGGGTGTCAATTTACTTCTTGCATGTCTGTGGATTATTATATAATAATTAGTATGGGAACACTGGGGTAATTACTTTTATTCAAATTCCTGGTGTATGGATGTAGAATAGCCCCCATATTTTTAAGTAACTCATATATAATCTCGTTTTGGAAACAGAGTTGCATGACAATTCTGGTATTGTCTAACGCTACTACAGTATGGTTACAGAGGTTTTTTCCCACCAAATATGCATCTTATAAATCAATACTACAAAAATAATACCTGTTTATGTGTGTCTACCTGTGCAGCGGGGAAACACACTGCCAGCACCCATCATCTCTCAGCCCTGGTGACGCCAGCAGGCCGCTCATACACATGCACAGCTCAGCAGACCCTCACCCTCATCTCCAGTGACCACCAGAAAGGTGTCACAGTCTACATGTCTGATATCCAGATCCAACCTTTTGACATCAAAAGTGACTTTGTGTTCAGTGAACGTAAGAAACACACACACACACACACACACACACACACACATATATATATGATTTCTCAATTATGTTTATGAAAAATGTTAAAATGTGAGAAATGCACATGAAATATTCTTACTGTGTTTTTTTTAATATTTTGAATTATTATAAAAGCTTTTTATTATTCAGAGTGATCATTATTAATTTTAGAACTGTTTCTCACTCTTATTATGTCAAGTAAACATCTTTATTTTTTTAAGAAAATAGTAAGAGAGAGCTAATAAAATATAATATAATATAATATAATTTATTTTATACTGTGTTCTTTAAGTCATGGTTGGCTGATCTATTTCACACCAGCAGTTATTACTATAGGGGTCATTACTGTACAGTCATTAGTGCATTACTTTGCTTTACCTAGAGGTTCACACAAATTCACTCATACTGTACACTACTCGCAATTTGTAAATGGCAGTTAGACAACAACACATCTTTGGACTGAGAGAGGAAACCGGAGCATCCGGAGGAAACCCACAGAGCAGGAATATAATATAATATAATATAATATAATATAATATAATATAATATAATATAATATAATCAGCTTTCAAATGTAAAGTATAGTTCATTTTTCACTCATATGCAAAATAAGTGCAAGTAGTAACATGAGTATATGTTGTATGAGTGTATGATATATAACATGAGTGTATGTTATATTTCTCTCAACAAACTGTACATTAAATCACAAACCATTTTTTAAACACTGATCCTATATGTAGCTTATTCAGTAAAACAACTAAACAAAATCTTTTTTGTAAATTTGCTAGGAGCACTTAGAGAAAAAGGAAAAAGCTGCCAAATGGACATGGTAGTTTCTAGTTCAGATGTGTTTTTTAGACTAGCGGTTGAATAAAATTTCTGAAAACGTCAGCATGCCCAGTGCCTCTTATGGGAAAGTAAGGAGTTATGGTAGAAAACCTCCCTCTTCACCTTGCAGTGCAATAGCGAGAGGAGATTAGCCGTGTGTGAAGAGCAGGACTGTAGTGTGAGGTCATTGGAAATTTATCGCTATTCCCATCTTCTCCAGTTAATGAGGCCGTCAGCTATGTCCTCTTAACACTCATGTGATTTACAAGCCTAGTAAAGGGGAAAAAAGCCTGGTGCAGAAAGCTACTTTGTGCTGATCATGCACAGTGTGGCTGTGAACACTGTGCTGCGTATGGCAGAGCCAGCTGATGTCTTCTCTCCTGGTATTTCCGTGGGGGTGCGAGAGTAACACATCTTGCACAGGCGCATTATTCATTCAGAGGTCAATGAGCCGTTTCAGATTAGGCCCCTAATTGCTTACAGGATGACTTGTGCAGTGCGGTAATCCTCGGTATGCTCCAGCAGAGCTGTTGTAAAGGTAATCCTCTTACTGCAGAGATCACAGAGGGGTCTGACTGAGGGGAATATTCTGGACTTCTGCTTCAATGGCAAGAGAGGTGGTATTTGAAAATAATTTCCTGAGCTCCACTAGAGGGTGAAGATGTGACTAATGGGTTAGGAGTAAATATTGGACATCAGAATGATACAGCAGGAGAAAGAACTAGAGAGAGAGGAAAGTTTATATATATATACTGTATATCCATGGATGGATCTCTAATCAATCAAAATTATAAACAAACTATATAAAAAAAAGCAAAAATGAAACAATTTACATTAATTTTAAATTATTTTTATAGTAAATATATTAAATGTATAATCTTGCATTAAATAAATGTAGTAAATTATTATAAATATCAAAAATATAAGATGAAATCCATTAAAAAAAAAACTATACACAGGGTGTGCTTAACAATTTCTGATTTAAATCCTTAAATTTTAAAACACCAATATAGTTAATACTTCACTTTTTTCCTTTAATATTATTTCAGAATTTACAGATGAGATATAAGATTTTTTATGCTCTAATGATTTTAAGAATTAATAATGACCTTTTCTCAGTCTATAAAATCCAATCAGGTTATACATTTATATTTATTTTACCCAAATACAATAGATAGCTAAGGGTTAATAAAAACTATATTCCAAGAGCATGGTGTTTTTTTTGAGAGCATTATTAATCTGCTGACATATAGTACCTTAAGGCACAATATGCTTAAAGACTATTACAGTCCAAGAAATGCTTGTGTCCCTTAAAGCAGTAGAGATGAAGCGACTTACTAATGTACTTATTCATTCATAGTGCCATTATGAGCGGTATCATTTTCTCTTGCTGCAGCGTATCAGTGCATCACAGACCAGCGTGAGCGGCTGGAGGAGACTCTGCCCCTGGTGCTGGGGCTCATCCTGGGCCTCATCATCGTCATCACTATCACTATCTACCACTTCCACCTCAAACTGACGGCTCATCAACCCCAGCTGCCTCGCGACCGCTCCGTCTACAAGCACATGTAGAGACTCTGTATGCACCATGACCAAGGCCTGCTACTGGGGGAACAGAGCAACATCTGCAAACATTTTGCTCAATGCTTCTGGGGAAACTTGATGAGTTTTCCATCATTAATGTCCGCTGCCTAATAGTCTGATCCCTCGCATTTAAGATTTTTTTTTCTTTCATTTCTGATTTTGCTGATAATGATGTTGATGAGAATGTCATGTAAAAAAGATATATTTGACACATTTTTCAAATATTTCATGTTGTGCTATATCACTCATTGTGTATAGTGTATTAAATTTGCGTTCTATAAAAGTGACAAGCAAATACATGAGAAAGGTATTTTAAGGTTACATGATCTAAAGGATATATGAATTATGGTGTGACGAGGTGAATCATGCAAAATGTGTGCAAAATTCTGTTCAAGAATAAACTATTTTGTGTGTGTGTCCACTCCTATTGTTTTGATTTTGCTGGAGTTACTGTACACACCCTCTAATTTACTACTTTTCAAAATTTTTCATCATTTAAAAAAGGTATCAGGAACAGGAGCTAAATAAGTGAAACAATGAATATTTTATAAAAAAATAAAATAAAATAAAAACTAAAGTGACAGGGTTAAATATAACAAAGTGACACAAACGTATTATAAAAGGAGGGAATAAAAGGAGGGGCCACTGCTTGATTTTGAAGGCTAGCAGAAATAGAATATTGATCTGACTCTCTGGTTTCCAGCTTGTATTGGAAATGTCATATGAAGAAAGTTAATGAAAAGAGATGAATGATTACACTTCACTATAGCCTCATGATCTAAAACGCTATCATTCATCTTAATGACACCACATGTATTAAACGCTTCCTTTACCCATTAAAAGAAAAATCACATCTGAACTGCAATGTGTACTGTAAATAAAATCACTATTTATAATTGATTTCTTTCAGTAGTTTTATATGTTAACTGATATAAGCGAATAAGTGACAACATTTAAGTTTAGTGTCTCCTTTCATTAATCATGAAGTCCTTCCTGTGTTTCCTTCATCCCAGACCTTCTATTCACAACATGTACATACTGAACATCCTTTCAACATGTGTAGTGTTCAAGTCAAACTTGGACGTAATTTCTTGTAAATGGAGGCGTAAAACAAATTGACAGAAGACTTTAAGCACAGTATGGTGATGAGGCTCTGAGCTGCAGTAAAACATTTGAATTGTGGAAACATTTTAAAGAAGGCCTTTATGTCCATGAATTATGCCGCCCACTGCAGACATGAAAATCGAACTTCCATAAGAGACGCATCTGTCTGTGGGAACTAAACATAGTCATTCATGAACACCACTTTACACCATTCACAAACCTCATGTTACAGGAACTCCGCTGGGAGTTATAGCCCAACCGCTATACAGTCCTGTCCTCACTCCAAACCATTTTCACACATTTGGGGCATTAAAGAAGTCTTAGGGAGGCCAGTGTTTTAGATGTGGAGCAGGCAGTTGGATCATGGCTTTGGCATCCTGAGAAAACTTTCTACCTTGAAGGTGTCCAAGCATTAATGAAACCCTGGGATAAGAGCATTTGTGTAGCAAGGGATTATCAGTTTGACATGAACACCCCATGTATTTGATTCCAATCTTAAAACTGTATACAATCATGATTTATAATCCGACTAGAAGAGGATGGCTTCCCTTTTGAGTTCTGGTTTCTTCCTTATATTGATTCAGGGCATTGATTTCCTTTGCACCCTTATCTCATGGTGAATCCACATCTGGATTTCTATAAAGATGCTTTGCAACTATTGTTGAAAAAAAAAAAAATGAATGAAACTGAATTAAATTCACATTAGGCGGCACGGTGACTTAGTGGTTAGCACTGTCGCCTTGTACCTCCAGGTTCCGGGTTTGATTCCTGCCTTGGGGTCTGTGTACATGGAGTACGCATGTTCTCCCTGTGCTTGGTTGGTTTCGTCCCACAATCCAAAGACAGGCAGATTAGGCTAATTGGCGTTCCCAAATTGCCCGTAGTGTGTGAATGAGCGTGTGATGGATTGGCACCCTGTCCAGGATCTACCCCGCCTTGTCTCCTGAAATAGGCTCCAGGCCCCCTGAATACAGGATAAAGTGGTATAGATGATGAGTGAATGAGTGAGAGAGTAAATTCACATTGTCTTGAGCTCATTTTTAAATGATTTTATGACCATTTAAAGCACACTTTAAATATATCTCTGCTTGGCACAATCCATAGTACTGACACACTAGATCTGATTTGAACACGTCATTTACATATTGCTTTAAAGAATGCTGCAGATATTTGATTTCCACTTTTTTTTATTGAAACCATTTTTACTGATGACACACATGCAGGATCACTGTACAAAGCGACACAACAGTTAAATATACTCATTCGAGTCTGTCCATTCATCAGGTTTTGCCAGAAGCAGACACACTGTATATATTTACAGATCACAGTGAGTAATGGGAATAGAAACAGGATTGCAGGCTGAGTCACAGACACCATGTGCCACTTACAGGAAAGATCCGTAACGAAATAAAAACGTGTCAAGCATGGAAGTATTGCTAAGATTTTAAGTGACTACTTCTTGGATGAGCATAAATTCTTAAAGGTAGTAGTATTGTGTGAGTTAAAAAGAAAGATCTTAATAATGTGTTATATCATAAGAGGTGCATGGACAATGATGAAGTAACTGTGGTGATTATTGCTCGTTTGATACAGCCTGCTTGCATGATATAGCCAACATCGCTCTTTATATGTGTTCAATATGAGAACAAAAAGCAAAAAGGCCACACTACTTGAAAGTAAAACTTCAGTTCAAAAATAAATAATACTTTAAAACCGCATACAAAATTCTGGCAATACCTCTCTCCACACACACACACACACACACACACACTGGAAGTTCTGTCTATAAATGTAGGGTAAATAAATATAGTCAGGTTTCTTTGACAGCTAAGGGTGTGTTTAGTAAGGAAATCTACAGTTTTAGTCAAAAAATGGATTATAAACAGTAGGAAAGATCTTTTGCAGAAACTCTTTAATTCTATTCAATACTGCTCATATCACAATGGTTACATCACCACAAAATACTGAAGATTATCAAAACTGTACAGAGAAATCTTACAAGTCCTCTAAAATACACTTTCATTGTTAGTGTGATGAGACGTGAAAAAGGAGATGCTCGTCCCTCAGTAGTGTAACAGCCTTATGTCCTTTACAGACACTCAAATCTGGTTCGTGGACCCTCTTATCTCCTGGAAGAAAAACATTATTAGTGCTTTAGCATTCAGGACCAGAGGCTGCTGCTTTGCCTGTCTCTCATCAGTCGCTCAGCTTATCAGGGTCACTGCTGCTTCCCACTGCCTGAACTCAAGACTGCAGCTACTACAGTACAACTCTCAACAGGGAGGCAGGACACATAGCACACACATCACTCCCACAGACTGGTCACTAGCTGTCTAAAAAAGACTCAGACACCCACCACTGAAATCAGCAGCACTACTAATGGCCACAAAATTCACTTTAGTGGGGTGCTCATTCATTTATATTATATTAATAGATAGCTTTCTTGTTCATGTTATCTAAACTATGTACGGTTACAAGTGTCATTGTGGTTTTTCCACAGGTTACATATGACTGGTTAAGTAGTAGTGTACTGCATGTGTTGGTCAGCGATGGCGGTAGTGCCTCATCAGAGGAACGATGCACGAGGGAGGGCCTGAGAGCTTGAGGAATGGATGCTGCAGAAGCTCCTGTGCTGTTGCCCGCTGTGAAGGTTCCCTCACCAACATCAGGTCCAAGAAGGATCTGAGCACAGATGATACCTGAGGAAGCAGTGACACACAGGGATAGAAATGACGAGGGATTTTATAAATATCCCGATTCAATATTTTTCTTTTTCAGATTTCGTAACAATTCTAAACTAGCTTTGCACACTTTACCTGTGGTAGGACAGTGTCCTGTAGTTGTAGTTATACAAAGTGAAACTACACTATTTTCTGTCCTAAACATTTATTTAGACATGGGTGTATATTGTACACACACCAGTAAATAAATCTCCAAACATATAAAGGAAAATTGTTTATTTTAAAATGTGTGAATAGTTTAGAGTGTAGGACTATAGAGGAACTGCAACATGTTAGGATATATACAATGTTAGGATATACAGTATACAGCATGGCAGGATATATACTACCTTAAATCCAAAGTGCATATACAGATTGAAAAATGAATTTAAAAAATCAACACACAAAAGAATCGAGATACAAAGCTGAATCGTTTTTCACCCATCTCAAGTGAAAAATGTCACAAAATGGGAATATTATTGGCATACTTGGGTCAATATAATATGTGTAAAATTTAATTTGAAAAATCTGTTCATACTGTAGAAGTACATTTAAATTAAGCATGAATAAAAATATGTTATATATGTTTACAGATTGAAATGGTAAAATAATTGTGTTTAGGAATTTAAACTACACTATTTTCTGTCACAATTCTCCTAAACATTTATTTAGACATGGGTGTATATTGTACACACACCAGTAAAAAAATCTCCAAACGTATGAAGGAAATTTATGTATTTGCCCCATTACACATAATTATACATGACAAAAAAATCAATTTAATACAAAACATTTTTAATACAGTATGTTTAAGAAAATACAATAATAGCTGAAAATATATAAAAATTCTTTAGTCTCATTTAAAACGGAAGGATATAAGAATACACAATATCTGAATGTTTGATCCAGTAACATGAGTGTTATGTCTTGAGAATTATCTCACTTACTGTAGCTGGAGGGCAAGTTAACAAATTACTTTACATTTTATGCATGTTGACAAGAGTGGAATTTCAGAATACAAAATTCTGTTTCCATTTCCCATGATGCACACTATCAGTCATAATTTCTAATTGCATGATCTTTCCTGATTTTTATTAATATAAGTTTATTATAAAACAAAATTGCCAAATGCATCCAAAAAAGGCACTAATCTCCTTTGAACAGTTGATATTGAGATTGTGTCTGCTACTTGTGTTCTGTAAAGCCTTCAGAACGCCTCCAATCTGAGGTGGTGATTTCTGAGGCTGGTGACTCTAAATGAACTTCTCTTCTGCAGCAGAGGTAAGTTGGTCTTGCTTTCCTGGGATGGTCTTCATAATAGACAGTTTCATCATAGTGCTTCATGGGTTTTGCAAATGCACTTGATTGCAAGAACTATTCCAGAAGAGCTGACCTTCATATCTTAAAATAACAACTGACTGTTGTCGTTGGCGTTACTTAACTACCAAATAGTTTAAAATAAAAAAAATCTGTATTTTTCTAGAATGTAGAAAATAAATAAAAACTTGTGCCCAAACTTTTAACTGGTACTGTAACTCAATGTACTGTAATAGACTCCTCTTGGAAAATACAATAGCACTGACTGGAACTTAAACTTCCCAGTTACTACAGTATATTATCCTCTAAACTCAAGACCAACCATTAAATAAATATTAAAATTTGTACCTTTCCTCAATTAATTTTTTATAGAATCACTTGAAAACTGAGTGCATTTATTTCTGCATTATGTCAAATAATCCAAATCAATGATGACCACCACCAGTTTAATTTACTTCTCTCCAGCTTTTAGTCTGCATATTCTAATAAAACACCTGTCGTACATTCTTTCCTAGTACTCTATTTAGCATTAAGGCTATGCGCTCACCTTGTGCGTTTCTTTTAGCCGAGGTGGAAGGTTGTCTCGGATTCTCCTCATGGCCTGCAGTGGAGGCTCGTTGAAATAGGGTGGTTCCCCATCCACCATCTCAATTACCATGATCCCTAGAGACCAAATATCAACCTAGAACAGCAGGACAAATATTAGACATGTATTGTCATTATAAACTAGTATTCGATGTATGGCTGTTATTGCTTTCTGCAGGATTAATGTTAAACAAAAATGTATCACAGATGTATGAGAAACACACCGTGAAATTTTTCATCATTAATTACCTCAGTGCCGTATGGCAGCCGGGAGATGACCTCGGGTGCCATCCAGTATGGTGTGCCAACCAAGGACTTTCGCTTAGGCACATCTTTTGAAACTTGAGCACAAAAGCCAAAATCAGAGAGCTTTATCTAAAAAGTGGGAAGGAGATGAAACAGCTTTAACTATAATACATGGTGCATATTACGGATATAATTGAATACAAATGTGTGTGTGTGTGTGTGTGTGTGTGTGTGTGTGTGTTTGTGCTTTTTAGAAAGCCTGCCAGGAAGGTTTATACAAGATGCGACAAAATGGTCACAGTGAATGTGGGAGGGTTTTGCTTTCAAACCTTCATTTTTCATTCCAGCTAAGAGTGTAAGAATAAAGCTCAGAGACTTGGAGAAAGACAAAATTCACTTGAGAAATATTGTTTTGTCTATAAAGCGGCCAATCCTTGTAACCCACGCAGTCCACATATCTCTGCTGGATTCTCCACAAATTAATCATCTAAATCATTTTCAAATATTTCCATATATATTTAATATGCATTTCATCTTTTTTTTCTCAATATGTTTGCTTTCTCCATTGTTATTAAAAGACAATCTTGTTATTAATAGGAAAATTATTCATGCATTAAAATGCAGCCTAAAGGACTCAGCAGTACTGTATCCCAGATTCAGAAGTAGATTCTGATATAAAATGATTACAGTCATAACAATGAAATATTATTAGGTGGATACTGCTGTCAACAATTTCTCAGATTCTCAGTTTGGAAAAGACAATGATGTTTCCAGGAGTTTCTACAATGAAATAGCTGAAGAAATGAACAGAATAAACTAATGTTCTATTATTACCATGTTCATCTGTAGTTTTTTTCCCACAAGAAACAAGCACGCCCACTGTCACACACACACATCCAGTGTAAATCCTAATACAAACATATATATAAATATTTTTAACAGTCATACAGTTCATTTATAAACTCGTACATACTCATAAACTCATACAGATTCTTTATAATTAAATGCAAACATAAAACGCTCAAATTTATGAAGGAATGTTTAGAGAGTACATTCTTATAATAAGGTCAGGTATAGGACAGAATTCACAGCTAATTAGCACATAATTACTAATTAATTTATGTCCTTTCACCTAATTAGGAGATAGGTGACGAGATTTAATTACTCATAGTTACATTAGTTGCTAATTAGTCTAGATTACTTTTCCTCTTTTTCTAAGCAGAAATTTGTAAAGACACTGAAAAGACAGAAAACAAACACTTCTAGCTTTAGTCTTCCATAAATGATACATACAATCTCACTGCCCCGTATCAGCTTGTGTGTACACTTATCTGACAACGGAGGTTTCTAAAACCATTTAACATTACACTCCTATAGAACGCTTATAGACCCTCTACAAAAAACAGGTGGGTTGCTCCCTCTGTGGGAACCTTAAAGGTTCTATATAGAATCCTACAACAGAGTATGTTGTTTGAAATGGAATTATACTATCATCCATCCATCCATCCTTCTAGAACCTTCTGTAGTCCAACTAGGGACTGTTGAGGCCAAGGGTGACCACTGTATTTATTCCCATTTGTACGACCGTGGTAGGACCTCTGGTCACCACTCACATGCACATTCACACACTACGGTTAATTTGGAAACACCAATTAGCCTAATCTGCATGTTTTGGACTGTGGAAGGAAACCAGCGAACCTGGAGGAAACCCACCAAGCACGGGGAGAACATGCAAACTCCATGCACACAGACCCGACATGGGAATCGATCCCATGACCTGGAGGTGCAAGGCGACAGTGCTAACCATTAAGCCATCGTGCTGCCAATTATATCATCATTATCTGACAAAAATCAATAAGAGAATTATACTGTACAGGAAAAGATCTCTGGATTTTCCATTTTTTTATGCTTAACTTCTTGTAATTGCTCTTGTCTTGGACCAATGTTGCATTTAAGATTCATTATTATTTTTATTATTATTATCATCATCATCATCATCATCATCATTATTATTATTATTAATAATAATAATAATAGTAGTAGTAATAGTAGACGTAATAGTGACAGATAGCCAGCCATCAGTGACAGATTTTGATAGACCATCAAAATAAAAATAAAATAAAAATGAAAAATAAAATAAAATAAAATAATAATCTAATGGCATAGTGGTTGATGTTGTAGTTTGCATATTCTCCCTGTGCATTGTGGGAGCTATTTGTTTTCTTTCATTATATTACTGTTTTATTTAGTCATATGGAATTTTTTTTATTTTCCTTTTTTTGGTCTGATTTTTTTTACTGTGTGTGCAGCTATTTTAGAATTGTACAGCACTTTGGTCAACTAGGAGTTGTAGTAGTAGTATGGTACAGTATTGTAGAGTCTGTGCTGAGATCAAGGTACAATCCGAGAAGTGCTAAAAACATAAACTCACCCTGCCATCACTAGTGAGGAGGATGGAGTCGCTCTTGATGTCTCTGTGGATGACCCCCTGCGTGTGGAGATATGAGAGGGCTTTCAATACCGACAAACACACCGTGGCAATCTGCTCTTCATTCATCCTGCCAGGAAGATAAGCACCATGAGTTTCCAAATAATACACCACTTTCACAGGAGGCAAAAACAACCTGATAAGAATTAAAGCTATATATATATATATATATATATATATATATGCGCACACACAACCGCACACGCAGTGATCAGCTATAACATTGCATTGTAGCTATAACATTGTAGATTAGGTCCTCACTTTTGCCACCAAAACCTTCTCCTTAATTTGTGCTACAGTAGCTCTTCTATTGGATCAGACTACATGGGCCAAACTTCACTCCCCATGTGTATCAGTGGGTCTTGGCCTCCCATGACCCTGATGCCAGTTCACCGTTTTTCCTTCCTTGAATTACTATTTGTATGTCCTGACCACTGCACCATGGGAACATCCCACAAGAACTGCAGTTTTGGAGATTCTCTGACCCAGCTGTCTAGCCATTACAATTTGTCCCTTCTCACAGCAGCTCCATTTTCAATATCTCATTACATTGGCAGCTGGAAGTGAGTGGAATATGTTAGGCAGCAAGTTAATAAGTTGAAAGCAGGAAAAAATGGACAAGCATAAGGATTTGAGTGACTTGAACAAGGGCCAAATTGTGATGGCTAGAGAACTGAGTAAGAGCAATTCCAAAACTGAAGGTCTTGTGGGATGTTCCTGTTCTGCAGTGGTCAGGACCTATGAAAAGTAACCTAAGGAAGGGAAACCGGTGAACTGGCTATACAGGGTCATGGGTAGCCAGGGCTCATTGATGCACATGGGGAGCGAAGGCTGGCCAATGTAGTCCGATCCAATAGATGCACTAATGTAGATCAATATTAAGGAGAAGGTTAATACTAGTTGTGATGAAAAAGTGTCAGAACACACAGTGCATCACTGTTATGGTGGCAAAAGTGGGACCTACTCAATATTGGGCAGGTGGTCATGATGTTATGGCTGATTGGTATATATAAGAACAGCACAAAGCATATAATACATACAGTACAATATAATAACAGACATCATTATATAATCATAAATGTGTAAAAAGGAATACAAAATGACAATGACAACTGACAATGTGTAAAAATGAAATACAATACTGCTATTAATATTAATGATAAAATATTGATACTAATAGAATCGCAATAAAAATCAGCCCCTAGATGTCATGATAATATTGTAACTCCTGGTCCCTGGTAATTCCCATCCCTACTATCTACTGCTAGAGGAACTTCTTTGGTGGTCTGAACACAATCATAGACTTGTGTTCAGTTTAGTAACGAGAATCCAGCTTAATGGATATATTTACTGCTTAGCATTCAGCTGAGTAACTAGCACTCAGCGTACTCACTGACAGCGTGAAATCTCTGACAAATAATAACGCTCACTACCAAATTTGGAAATCTTTAAAAACAGATAAAATAAACAGAATTATCCAAGAGAACCTTGATATTTTCTTTCCCAGCCCAGGTATTACTAAGCCTAACCCATGAAGGGTTAACAAACAGAAGCTTGTGCTAAGAATTGTTATGCTACAGAGGATGTCAACACACACACACCGACACACACACATACACCTGCAGGAAACACTGTGTTTATCAAACCTTATCATTAACAGCACATGTACAGCAGCAAAATAATATCACAAGGACAATAGCAGTCCTGTTCAGGCAACGGTTGCTCAGCCGCAGCACGTCTGATTGAGCAGCATATCGGCTGTAAGAGTCTGAACATTGAGGGCCAGCTGTCGGGGCGGCTCCCTTATTCACTTCTCCTCCCTGCCCACAGCCTTCACTTTGCACTCGAGGGGAACCCTTTGTTGTACCATTTGTTTGTCGACGCCCCCACACTTTGAAGAAACCCGCCCCCCCTCTAAGATGAGGAGTCTGATGATCTATAGATGCAATATGTGTGTGTGTGTGTGTGTGTGTGTGTGTCTATAATTAAATTTCCTGCATCGACTGTGACCATATCTGTAGGCGAATGTATTGTCAAGGACAAAGCTTAATCATTCGTGTATAAGAAACAAAACCAGCTCCTGCAGAAGATTAAAATGTACCAAATTCTCCGTTCTCTGGTTCAAACACACATACACACACACACTTTAATGTTTCTCCCACCTGTGCAAAATCTACTGCCGTCACGAGTTTCATTTCAGCCGGGGTTTAATTGGTATCTGGGTGCTGTTTGAACATCCTACACAGTCACGCAGTTTGGCAATGCGCACTCTATCTTGGCAGCGCTAGCAAACCGAGCAGAAAAAAAAAACAGCTGGAAAGAGCAGCACACCTCCAAATAGGAAGAAAAACGCAGAGTGCTTCCCTGTGGTCACAGCCATCAGATGTAAAATGCATTTCCATTTCCATTTAAATGCCACTTTTTTTCCCTATAAACCCATAATGTAATGTAATAGCACCGTGAACCCTGAATGGATCCACCATGAGCGTAAAAAGCTCACTACAGAACCAATGCACATGGACCATGGAACTGTCAATGCAGAGAAACCTGATGTGCTTCATGCTTCTCACTGTAATAAAGATTGCAGGCTCATACTGTATCTCTTTCTCTTTAGGCACTTTGTTAACACAGCCTCTCTCACTCAGTGTGAAAAAAGTACATATTAGCATTACACTCACAGAAACAACAGGCTTTTCTCCCCACAGCTTTCCATTACCAAGTCAAACAGCACATGATGCATTGAAACAAAGAGACTTTAAAGTGAAAGCAGCTGAGCTCACACCTCCTCTATGACTAATGAAGAGTCTGCTAGTGATCTCAGGACTTCACGCCGACGAGGGGCGCCCACCCTTCTGAAAGCATGCAATTTAGATCCCAATACCGTGCCACGCGAGGCTGATGTACGCTGCCAATGACTGTAATTATGAATACACTCCAAGTGGGCGTAAACACGCAGGCTGTTTAAAACCCAAACTCAGCAAAAGCAGACTTCGGAAATATTCAGTTTTGTGTAAAAATGTGCAACTTAATCATACCAAAATGTTTCATAGCAAAAAGTTTCATAATCTAAAGTGCTACACTCAGGTGTATTCTTAACAATGGGCAAGTTAGCACAGCCAAGCCACCGACCAGCATGTTTGGATTGAACTCTAAAGACATGAAAATATTACTTTGTTGTCCCATCTAGCATTACTTAAACGCTTAAGCTGTCCCATTTGAACTTAAATATTATAATGATCCCTTGTCACATGACTAAACGCAGGTTTTCAGAAATGTATTACAAACTTCCAGTTTTCTTATAATAATGGAAGAATTTTATCATGTTATACAAATAGTTTGAACCACAAGGGACGTTCAAGTCAAACTAAGATTATTTTATTGATCAGCATAACAGGACACATTTATGAGAGTAAAAATTCCCTTTATTTCTCTCTATAATAACCTGCTACACTAGTGCACTTATCCCAGTGTTTCACTAGTGCTTGGACACAATCAAGGCAAAACATTTTCTCAGTACTCTGGAGCCATGATCGGACTGCCTGCTTCACGTCTGAAATGCTGGCCTCACGGGAATTCCATTAATGGCCCAAACATATGGCAATGATGGCAAATATATGGCAAATAATGGTTAAGACTATACAAGGATGTGGCAATAATCCTGTAATGTGCAAGTGGTGTCTGTGAGTGATTGTGTATACAATTCCCAAAGATAGATGTGTTTCTTCTTCAAGTTCAATTGGCAGTTATCTGTCGATTTTTTAAGGATCAGTCACTCCCCTCACTCAGCGTTCACAGGAGCGACTCCATTGGCCTGGATCATCATTCACAGACGTATCGCCTACTTTAAAATGTTTGGACCATTCAAAAGTTTTACTGCGGCTAACTTTTCATCACCATACTGTGCTTGAAGTCTTCTGTACATGTCAATCATTTTTATGCCTTCATGCACAAGAAATTTCATCAAGTCCCTTTTTTGACTTGAACACCCCTGAAAAGTGATTATTTTAATCACTGTTTAAATATTCAGCAAGTGAATAGTGATTAAAATACAACTTGTTTAAACTGAAAAAGTTAAATGTGAAAGCAATCAACTGGGACAAGATAATCCCAATGCATTCCTGGTTAAAATGCAATGACACCTTTTAAATTATTAGCGCAATGATGTGAGAAAAAAGGAAAACTCTGAAATAAATAAAAATAAAAGCAGAACAATGTCAGGAAACTGGTGCATTTCAAAAAAGCAAGCACTGTTGGTCAAGGGTGCTGAAGTTGAAATTATATGACAGATGAATCCTTTCTGAGCCAATCAGCAGCGGGCTCTGAGAATGCAGTGCTTAGAAAGAAAAAAACTGATAAACTACTTAAAGTATTTAAACTGAAAACTGCACAAGATACAATGATTGTGATGTATGATGGGACTTTCCTGGCCAGTATGAATGCATACTCAGTTAAAAACTGTTTGAAGGCATAAAACCAGTTTTATGAAACTACTTTCTATTGTTAGACCATGCCCTAATTGTTGTCCATCATTACCTTGTGTGTGTGACAATATCTGTTAAAGCCCCGCCTTCCAGGAACTCCATCACCACCCAGAGCTCATCTCCAACCAGGTAGCTGTTATACATGTCCACCACGTTTTCATGGTGGTAGTCCCTCATAATCACCACCTGCAGCATACACACCGACATGTTCATACACCAAAAGAATGCACAGTCAGCATTTACATGCACAATCAGTGTTTGTTAAACGCAGATATGGTTTTGTCTCTCGATCCAATCATGATCTAGAAGTATAATCTTTTACAATTTAATTGATTATTCTACAATGTGCACTACAACAAGCAACAATGGAGGAAAATGTGTCTTCCTGTAATTCCAATACGCAAAAAAACTATTTAACTTGCAATCATTTATAAAAGGGAAGTGTTATTGGATGAGGAAAAAAAATAACTTGAGGGGAAAAACATTTGTTGCCTAAAAATTTAAGATGCAACACCTCATTACAGTATTTAGTGTCAGTTACTAGGAAGCCAGAACGCTTGAGAAAGGTAACACATTTCTGAATCTTCACTAGAATCTCAGAAGATATATAAAAGTAGAACAGGTAAATATTTCAAGAATAAATTTGAGGAGCATACAGTACTTTGCAAAAGTCTTGAGCCAATCTTAATTTTTTCACATTAAATGATGTAGATTAAATGTAAAATTAGGCTGCAAAAAACCTAAAGATACAATTTAAAAAAGGCTTGTTTAAGTAACAACCTCAGCAGCAACCTCATTTCCTCTCTTGTCTGTTCAAACCACTTAGCATTCAGCATCATCAGTATACTAAAGCCTGGCCTGATCATCTGCACCGCTTTCTCACTGATTCATGCCGTAAGTTAGATTTTTTTTTTTTTATGCTTGAATGATTCATAGGACTCTATGTGGGTTAACAAACAAAAGGTACTGGTCAGGTACAGGAACTGGACTGAAAATGAAAGACAAAAACTTGATCAAAAAGACAAAAAAAAATCCTTCAGGAAGCCTGGAGAACTATTCCTCAAAACTACCTTAAAAATACAATACAAGAAAGCCTGGCTCTTTGGAAGCAAAATATCAAGAAATTAATTATACTAATATAAATAATTTGGACCTCCAGTTTTGGATTGCCATTAACCAGCAGCTTCCTGGCAATCGAGCCTGTCTAGTTTCTGAGATGATCAACAAGCTACGAATTAACAATGCCATGCTCCCTCACCTCATTGAAGAGCAGCTCACGCCGCTGCTGTTTTCTCAGGTCCATCTTTTTGACGGCCACCTGCTTGCCGCTGTGCTTCTCCGTGGCGATACACACTATGCCTGTGGAGCCCTCGCCAATCTTCAGGAAGTTGTCCAAGTACTCACGTGGGTCACCCGGGTTTACGACAAGCTGCAGTGCAGCACGGAACTGCTCATGAGAGACACGTGAGGGTGGTGGAGGCTCGCAGGCTGAGCCCCAGTATCCAGGGGGAATGTAGGGTGAGGTGGGTCGGGAGTGAGCCCCCTGAGGGGTGTATGTAGGACTGGGCTGAGATGGAGGGTGATGGTATGGCGACGGCTTGTAGTGGAAAGGTGGTGGGTACTGAAAGCTCGGTGGATAGCCCATCTTAGCATGGCTCTGAGGTAGTTTAAAGGGCCCGCGTGGGTACGTCTCTGCTCCTGGCACATGCGGGCTCCCGTCCCGTGACATCCTGTCATACTCACCCTGTTTACAGAGGCACATAAAAAATTTTCAGTTCACAGCAAACTGAGAATATCCTTGACAGATCAATCAACCATGTTTAAATATATCACAGGAATGATGCTTTGTAAATATTAAGGACATAATTTATCGAGGAGCGGAAGCATTTATGGAAAAATACACCATCTGAGTCAAACTATTTCTCAAGCAACAGTAAACAGGGCAGAAGAACAGAATTAGTAAAAACAACTTCAAAGCATACAGAAGTATTTCTATTCTGTCTGCTACCTATACGCATCTGGAATTTAAATTATTAGACATTAATAATACTTTTTTCTGTAATGTTCATATGTACTCAATAATTATTCCAATAAAAGGTATATCAAAACATCACGATGCAAAATTGTCATTTGACTCTGGATGAATAAAAACTACATTAGTTGTTATGCAGAATCAAATTTTTCTAATATTTATCACACCACAGTACATACAGTATAAATGAGACATACACACACACACAAATAAATCCCACAAGATATTTTCCTGGTGTCAGCATTGTCAGGATGGGCAAGAAATTAAATTACATTAAATGTGTTAACCCCACTCCTGAAAAAGACATTTACAAGGACATGGAAGGGAGACTCCTTTAAGACGCCTGACGAGAATCCCGCCACGGTGGGTAATTATGGCCATTTAGCCAATCACATTGTGCTGATACGCCCTCGGGATGGAGGAGCCCCGAGACCCCCTCATATGGTGCAGCAATCATTCGCCGGCTGGCTGTCAGCCAGGGCTCTCCTCACCCATGTTCGTTAAACGCACATTAATCTGAATTTGGCAGTATAATCAACAGCCCAACTGGACTGTGAAATTGAATTCTGTGGTGGAACATCGCACGGGTCGTTTTTATGCAAAGGCTGCAGAAAACGACTGTGCCACAACGTCAGTCTGTCACAATGAGCCCCCCAGTGTGTTTTTGTGTGTGTATGTGTGTGTGTGTTTTAAACTGTGGTCCACCTCAGCAGGAAAACATCAACTGTCTAAGCTGTCTGAAAGGAACTGATTGTTTTTTTCTAGTCATCTGGTTAAACTGGAGAAAGTCTCTATTATAAATAAGGAAATGTAGTTTAAGGAATTGTTTTCACGATGCTTATAATCAGTGGTCGAATTGTAAAAATGGAATTCAAGGACGATGGTGTGGTCAAGTATTTTTTGGACTATAACTAACCATATAAAATGACCTGGAAATACAGTTGTATTTGTCAAACAGTTTTATTAACAAAATATAGGCTTAATTAAATCAACTTAAACCCATAAAAGCAAAACACATGCATTTAAACATTCAATTGTCAAAACTATCATTTGATCCTTTCCATGGCTTTTATCTGGGGAGGATTATAAAAGTACGATAAAAATCTACATAGAAATTAGTAAAGAAATAATTAAATTTAATAGTATTGTAGTTTTGTATGAATACGCACCAGTCTCTCTCTCTCTCTCTCTCACACACACACACACACACATGCACAAAAATCATTAAATTACTATTATGGCATTTAAAAAATTTTTTTGACCCTTTCGCACCCAAGCATGTGGGTCACAAAGTCTAATGAAAAAACAAAGGCTGTTCTTTAAATTAAGAATGAAAGTACACAAATTGGATAAAGAACTCGTCTTTTATAATCATTAAAGCTGTCAGTCATTTCGAAAACTCCAGTGTTAAACTGAATTCTTCGTTTTTAATGTGTCTACACTGAGAGGATTTTGCGTGTGTATCATACCTTCAGTTATCTTCTTTTTAAAATATCTCAAAAGCTGTGCTTGAACTGTTCTCTTGGCCATTCAAAATGCAAACAGTGCGAAAAATGACGCAGCTAGAAAGCTTCCTGATCACACAGTAACTATGGATGGCCTTTCTGTCTCATCATATGCAGCAGTAAAAGGCCTTTGAGTCATTATTGATTCATTATATGATTTCATTTGAATCTCATGTTGATATTATTACTATGATAGCATTATTTCATCTCAGAAATATTGCCATGATAAGGAAGATATTGTCATTACATGATGCTAAATAACTAGTTCATGCTTTTGTCACCTCTAAGTGACTACTGTAACACCTTATTGTCTGGATGTTCAACTACCAGTTTGTCTAGAAGACAGAATCCTCCTTAAAGCCACAAGATATGAGCCCTATCTTATCTAAACTGCTTTGCCCTCCACTGAAATATTGCATTGATTTAAAAATAATAAAGCACTAAAGGGTCTAGCACCATGGTACCTGAGTAAACTCTTAGTGTTTTTTGATCCACTACACCTACTTCAATCAATGGGTGCAGGATGCTTGTCTGTACCTCTTATAATGACAACTTCAGCAGGGGGCAGAGCTTTTTCTTAAAGAGCTTTCTCTTTGTTTAAATCTAGGTTAAAAACTACCAATTTTAAACTAGGTTAAAAATTAGCCAAGCCCTCTGTGAATAGAATTGCCTTAGGTAAAAGTGCAGTGTTTGGATCTTCCCGCACTCGCACTGATCACTCTGGTTTATTGACGGTGAAGTGAGCAGTTACTTTACTGTGAGGTCTGCTTGGGATGTGTGTGTTGTCTGGGGACGGTTCCACTTGACCATAAAGATGGATTGGAGTTTTTTCTGAACTGGCTTGTGACTGCAGTTGCAGTTGCCTACTAAGAGAAAGTACGGCCACAAATGTATTCCTGCTATGTGATGTCACCCAAATTATGATGGGTTCCGTGTTGAGTTTGGTTCCTATCAAGGTTCCTTTGTCATGTCAGGAAGTTTTTCCTTGCCACCATCTACTGTACTCCAGCTTGCTTATTAGAGGCAAACTGATAATTATAATTTATACATAATATCTCTTAAATATTTTTTAAACTCATTTCCATAATTTTGGATTCTGTAAAGCTGCTTCTTATCAATGACCAATGTTAAAGCATTATATAAATAATGTTGAATTGAGTTGAATTGAAAATATGGAGTGCAAAACCTTTTGTTCGGCACACCAAGCATTGACCTTGCTCAGAGGTTAGAGAGATTTGGGAAAGTACTTTCCCTGGGTTAGAAGCTAGTTAGCTTTGAGGAGAGTCATGAACCTGTCAGCGTGTTGGTGGAAACTCACGCTCATGGTAACTAGCAGTAATGAACGTTTAAAACACCACACAGATGGTTCAGAGGCAAATCAGAAGGGCAGAAAAGCAAGTACTGTACTAGGAAGACAAAGCATTGTTTAAAATGACATAACGTTATCAGATAGGATTTCTTGCTGAATTTGATTCCGTCACTGGTTTTGCTGGTGGGTTTTGGCAAGCAGCTGCTCTCCCCTCTTTATTGTACTACATTCCACCACTTTAAGCAGGTAAACAGTACCGGCCTACCTCCATATTTATTATAATAAATAATAAACCCTTTAAAAACATTTATAGTTCATTCATCATTAGTAACTACATTATCCTGGTCAGGGTTAGGATGGATTTTAGCATATCTCTGGAACACCATGTGTGAGGTGGGAATACACACTGAATGAGACGCTTTTGAGCTAGTAACTGGACTTAACCAGTATTAACAAGATTCCTGAGAGCCCTCTATTCTAATTCTTAAATGCTTTTTCATTTCAAATAATTTTGTCCCAAATGAATAAATGAACCATTTTGGTCAGTTATGTAGATCTAAAAACACATAAAAAGCTATTAAAATATTACTAATCTCTTAGTATGCACTGAAGCATTTTAAAACACTATTCTGTAGTCAAGAGAAAGGCACTATAATTATTTTTCAGGAGATGCTTTAGGAAATCAGCAAGATGACAATCAAGACATTTAACAACAACAATAATAATACACCAACACAGGCATCTTACTCTTTTTTAAGGGACACATTCAATTACAGCTATCCATAGTACAAAGCACAGTTGTATGTGTATAAAGCATCCCAAGCATTGTGCTCTTTCTCAGATGAATTGCTCTTATCTGTGAGACTACTAATTGATTTCAGCACCGCTCTTCTAAAAGTAATTGTGTGTCTACGGCGACTCAGCTCCCAAGTAGATTAAGCAGTGACATGAAATCCATCACCAAGTCAGTATAGTAAAGAACATTGGAACTGTGGATATGATTTGACTATCTGCAGTGCTTTGGGCAAAACCATCAGAGCGAAGAGGAAGAGTGAGACTGACTCATCATGCGGTCTCAAAAACGGGGCAGCAACTTTAGTTGTAATCTCTAATCTATGTAACCAGAGTCATGAAAAAAAAAACAGATGCAGTAGCAAAAGCCTGACAGACTGAACATTTCATCACAAAATACTGGAGGCCCTCTGGGTCCTTATCATCTCCTCAAAGGCTCAAATGAAGTAGAAAAAGAATCAAAAAATGTTCACTCTTCCAGAAACTCCCCACATACACTGATATGCCATGCCACTGTAAAATGGAGTCACAGTGAGGGAGACATGCCGTAGGAATTTACTCTTTTTTTAAATCATAGTTGTATTTTTATTCAAAGTTTTTATGTTAGCTAAGACATTATTAAAACTAAACAAATGTTTCAAAACGATATTATGAATAACCCCCTGGACGTTTCTGATTCATTCTGATGATGTAATTTGATTTGGAAATTTGGAAACACTTTCTGCTGCTGTGAGTGGTGCCATAAAAGATTCATCTTTATTTCAGTGAATAATCAAACCTGAACAGTGTGGATGTGTATCTTCAAACAACAACACCATGATCATCTCTGGCTTGCTGATTATTTTTAATAAAGAATTGTATTTCGCAAGATTCTGCATTATATTTAACTGTTTTCAGTTTATATCCAACTCTTTGAATGCGTCTATCAAGAACATAATAATGGCTTTCATGTCTAGGTTAATAATATATAATTATACTTACCAGCTCTTTAAATTCAGCAGTACACATAGTTACAATAAAACAAAATTATCATCATTCTTTTAAATTCTAATAAAATTGCAATGTTGATGTTGGACTGCAAGGAATTTGCTGATATAATTTGCAATTTGTTCTGTGAAACCAAAAGCTTTTAATCTTTGTTAAAATAAGACACTTGCAAATGCAAAAAGACTAACTTGCAAAACTGCAATGTCTTGCTTACTGGGAGCCCTTCTGTCTTTCACTTATTCCTGCCTAAAAAAAAAATAATAATCATGAATAATAATTATTTGTGTCAATGTTTCCAATACTTACCCGTATCTAAATTCGATTGCATTTCAATGCAAAACCTGTATTTAACAATCTGAGGTCTATAAGAAAGGCATGTAGAGCGAATGCGTTACCTTGCCAATGATCTGGGAGACAGATGTGTTTTCAGAAAGACGAGGGTAAGTATAGGAGCTGTAGGACCCATGCGGTGCAGCCTTGAAGGCACTGATGCCATAGGGCAGACTGGGCTCCTGTAAGCCAGAGCCCGATCTGGAACGCTGCCGAATGGCTGGCTGGGGGCTTGTCTGACAGATATATGATGACTTTGGCCTTTTCTCGTAGTCATCCCTAAGCGCTGCAGTATAGATTCCTCCGCCCCAGTCACCATCCGGGTAGTTGATCTGCTCACTGTGTAGGGAGGCCCGTGATGGTGTCCCCAGTGGCTGTTCACGATAATCCTGACTGGATCCTCCCAGCGAGGCCCTGTAATAGTTCCTACTGGTACCTGCAGCCATTTCATCTGTGGACAGGCGGACCTTGCTCTCTAAGTAGGCGTGGTAATCTGGTGGCATTTTGGCATATTCGGAGGACTTTTGAGGCATGGCATCTGGGTAGAAAGGGCTGCGAATGGTGTGGCCGTTCTGTTTGAGAGAGAAGCGGTAGTGGCGCCCCACCGCCCACTCTCCATCATAACTACCTTTGTCCCTCTCCAGTGGAAAGTCCCTGCTGCTGTCCAGATCGCAGGAATATCGGGCAAAGTAGTGGCTGAACCCGTTCTCCTCTGGACCGCTGCTGCTGGCGTTAGCAGAGGCTATGGACAGCTGCTTAACTGAACTAGACTGGTGAGCTCCTGGTGGGCTCTCTTTGCGTAGAGAATTGGAGCGTGTCACAGAAATGTTGTCAAACTCTTCGAGTAGTCCATTGATGGAAGCATCTTTGGGTGGTTTGCTGCCCCTCACAATGGTCTAAAGATAAAAAAAAAGTTGGAAAGAGCAAGCGAGGCAATAGATTAATCCCTGGGCTTTGATGATGCACTGACCACTACATTGACAGAAGAACAAATGCTTCTGTCATCATATGGTGAAAAGAATTTCATCATACAGCACTACAGGGTGCTTGTTGCGATTTGACTCAGAAAATGATTACCATAAATATCAGTGGGAGTCTGACAAGAACATGTTATAGTAATCTCAGAATTTGGCACACGAGGAATTGAGCAAAACAGCCTTCATCCTAAACAAATGGAGTCTCAGCTCATCCCATTCCACCCATACCTAACAGCATTTCACAGCTATGCCGTGACTCACACTAAGCTCCTTTTTTCCCACTCTCTTTTTAAAATGTGTACGAAATGGCAACCACAGATTGACTACATGAGATATAATATAACGTTTGCATGAGTCAACATTGAAGTTGTGGAAACCAGTCAGTTTTATCCTGTACCTTTCTCTTTTTAAATGACACTAACATGGACACTACTGTATATCAAACCTGCTAAAAACCTTTCAGCGGGTCCAAATGGACATTCCTCACTCTTATAACTCTGTACCGTTTGTATTAAATATCATTACTATTAAAAACACTTTGAAAATACCTGAGGTAGTGGTTTCATTTTAGCATAACATCCTGCAAAAGCACCTCTGTAGTGCAAGCCTAGGCATCAGAACCCTGGTGTCGGATGTTGGTCAAGCGGAACTGATGGAGTATCAACCCATTGAACACACATAATCTAAGTACAGGGGAAACGTCATTGAGCCCAGCAAAGTCCCCTTTGGGAATCTTATCCAACAACATCACCACACAGTCATATAGTGTATCGGGTGTTTTTCCTTTTAACATTTTTAACTGTGATAAAAAGTGAATAAAAGTGCAGATAACACAACATACAGTACATGCTGTTGTTTGAATATAAGTACAAAGTTCTATACAGTAACAACAATCTGTGCTTTAGGAACATCCAGAAGCATATCAGCGGATGGACAAATAATTGAAACAGAGGATCCATTAAATATGTATTGACTGCTGTAACTCAGCCTACATGCCTGATATGCTCCAAGTGTTGATCTCAAGGCAGGAGTTTATAAATCTCCAGGACAGGCCAGTCACATCACAGTGGTGTCATTAAACCATGTCCTATCCATCTCTATAATGCAGTTGTCACTAAAAGATGGGGTCACACACACACCAACCCAAGCCTAAGGCTTCAGATCAACACAAAACTCACATTATACTAGGAACAGTGTCAGTGGACTACAGCAGCAGACCACAACAACATTTCTGTCTCAGAAAAGAACCTCATCAGCATAGCCCATCCATCACCGCTGCTCTGGCTACTTTATATTAATTAGATTTCTATTAACGCCAATAATAGGATGATTTTTCTTAATATCAGATCACACTTGTGAATTTGCTATGAAGCAAAGATCAAATCGCTGACTTGAATTGCGTCAAACCATGTTCTGTTGGAAATGATATATTTTTATATCAAAAAAAGTCATAAATGTTAATCAGCAGTTTTAGGCAGAAATATACTATAAGGTTGTTTTTTTCCCTTGAGCCTGTCTAGCAGGTTCTATAAAAGCCATTAAGAATTATGTCAAACAAATATGAACATGAATTAGACATTTTCTGCTTAATTCATCTCATGCCAAGACAGAGATGATGGAGTGTTTATTACTGAAGAGAAAATAAACTAGGACCTGGAGTGAAAATCAATAAGCATGGAGAGGCACAAAAGGGGAGGAAAAAGAAGGAGTGTGTGTGTGTGTGTGTGTGTGTGTGTGTGTGAGTGTGTGTGATGGAGAGAGGAAGGCAAAGGGAGGAGGTGAAGTGAGGTTAATTGTGTGCCAAATCAATGTCAAGCTCCAGAATCAAACTAGGTTTTGGAAAACTGCCCATTCGTTTGAATTAGGTGTCTGATAATACTGGAGTGCCAAGTACAACTTCCACATTCTCTCTCTCTCTCTCTCTGGTTGTTTTGTGAGAGTGTTAAATTCAGCACTGTACTCGTTTCCTCCGCTTGCTGCTGTGACAGGAGCCATATTTCACCTGGGCTCTGTCTCTGGCCTGCCCTGCTGTGATAAGGTGTAATAGATCCACTCCCGGCCCCGACACCACTGTCGTCTCAAGGTAAGTGAGGGAACGAAATGAGGGAACATGAGAGCAGTGAACAGGTGGAGGAGGAGTGTGGGGAAGAATGGGCTCACCAGAAGATAAGCAAGGGATTAACCTTGAATGTAATGAAGAGAGTGTGTGTGTGTGTGTGTGTGTGTGTGTGTGTGTGTGTAATTAATGACACTGCCTCTTGAAGAGCTCAACAAAACACTCAGATGAAACCCATAGATGAGGACGACGTGCAAGTCAAAAGAAGTCTATGTTAAGCAAAGTCACATTCTTTAACTGAGGGCTTTCATACTCACAACAATATTCACCTCATGGTGCTGTTTCAGAATAAACAGTCTTGGGATGGGAATCATCAGATTCCAGCTGATTGCGGATTGAATCACGATTTTATAAATATTCTTATTAAATATTCTAATTCTTTTTAAATTCTGTTACAATTTTTTGGGGTTTTTCCAATTTTCTCCCCAATATTAGTGGTGTCCAATTCCTCCCCGTCGCTAGGGGGGCTCCCACATTAAGGC
>JAQMYJ010000020.1:8230771-8242298 GCA_030014305.1 Clarias laeviceps
GTCGGGAGATGGGAGAAAGTTGTAGAAAGTCAACCATCACTGCAGCCCTCCACCAGTCGGGGCTTTATGGCAGAGTGAATGCCATGAATGGAATGGAAGCCTCTCCTCAGTGCAAGACACATAAAAAAAAACACCTGAAGGAATCCAAGATGGTGAGAAATAAGATTCTCTGGTCTGATGAGACCAAGATAGAATATTTTGGCCTTAATTCTAAGCGGTATGTGTGGAGAAAACCAGGCACTGCTCATCACCTGTCCAATACAGTCTCGACAGTGAAGCATGGTGGTGGCACCCAAAAAGACTCATGGCTGTATTAGATCAAAAGGGTGCTTCTACTAAATACTGAGCAAACGGTCTGAATACTTGGGCCCATGTGATATTTCAGTTTTTCTTTTTTTAATAAATCTGCAAAAATGTCAACAATTCTGTTTTTTTCTGTCAATATGGGGTGCTGTGTGTACATTAATGAGGGAAAAAAATTAACTTAAATGATTTTAGCAAATGGCTGCAATACAACAAAGTGTGAAAAATTTAAGGGGGTCGTGAATGGTCTCAGGTTGTTTTACTGTTGGCATGACACAGGATTGATATCATAAACATAATGTCATTGTCAATAAAAGCCTATGACACTTATGAAATGCTTGTAATTATACAGTACTTCAGTATACCATAGTAACATCTGACACAAAGATCTAAAAACACTGAAGCAGCAGACTTTGTCAAAATTAATATTTGTGTCATTCTCTAAACTCTTGGCCACAGCTGTATACTGCTTATCCTGTACAGGGTCATGGGAGGCCTGGAGCAAGTCACAGGAGACTTAGAGCACAAGGCAGGGAGAACCCTGGACAGGGTGCCAATCCATCACACGCACAACGGGCAATTTGGGAACGCCAGTTAACCTAATCTGCATTTCTTTGGACTGTGAACCTGTAGGAAATCCATGCACACAAGTGGGAATTGAACCCTCAACCCTGGAGATGCAAGGCCACAGTGCTAACCCCTAGACCACCGTACCACCTTCCCCATTCTTTGTTTCATTACATGCTTAACAATAACTGAAGCTCTCGGCCTGTATCTACATGTTTTTAATCATGATTTCTGCTGATAAATGATTGGCTGATCGGTCTGATTCTTACTTCTCCTTTTAAGCTTATCTGTATTGGTAGAAGGTGCTGTAGCTCGTCTTCTTAACGTTTTCAGAGAACAGGCTGCAGCCTACTTTGTTCTGATCATTAATCATGAAATAAATACCTGATGGCTGACGAATTTTGGTGTAGATGAATCCCTAATGTGCACAACAACATCAGTGTTAACGCTGTCATGTTCATGGATTCCTCTGATAGAGGGAGGGTGTGGACGAACTGATGGGAGTGTAATTAAGTGCTGGAGGAAATGAGACAGTCAACTTGCCACTCACACTTCATTCTTCATTTAAAGAATTTAATCAAGCAGATAAAATTGTTTGTAGAACTGCTATTATAAAAAAACAACAATAATTTATAAATCAACTGTAGATGATGTATATTCCCATTGTAAGTATTGTGAAGACAAAATTTTGATTATTATTTTATTATCATCTCATCATATTATCTGCCAAGTTTATCAGTTTTATAGGGTTATGCTTATCTGCATATAAATAACGATGATAATAATAAGAGAATCCCTGACAAACAATTCGGCTCTGTGCTTTCTGATCCTTTAAGTCAGACATAATTTAATGAATTAACTCACCAACATACCATGAGTTAACAAAGCACTAAGTCACTCTCATTCAGACATTAATTAAACAGCCTCCTCTCTAAACAGGTTCAATTTAAACAGTTACTCATACATTATTAAAACACCAAATAAGGGATTACAGGATGTGAGACACCCATCCAATTTCTGCAACACTTATACTGGCCAGCAGATGGCACCTTTCTACTAATCAATTCATTATTATACACAAATTGCATCATCAGTAAATAATACTTATGTATTCATTCATCTTATCTTGTGCACAGGGTCTGGTGGGCCTGGAGCCTATCCCAGGAGACTTAACGGCACGAGGCTGGGTACACCGTGGACAGGGTGCTAATCGACCACAGGGAAATAGTTGCATGAAGACAACTACTATATGAAATCCCTCTTTCACACCATGGCTACCTTGACCTTCACTAAATAATATGACAGCATATGTGATTTTCTTGTCTCTTTTTCAGCATGTGTTCCCGTTCAGCATGATGCCTGCAATATTTACATTAATACACAAAAATCAGGCTTTTCTGGTCAGCGAAACCACACACACAGGCAACTAGTATAAAACAAACAATACTCTGATGAGCGAGGTTTTTAGTTGGACAGTTTAAGCAATGAGTCTCTGCGTCAGTAGGTCATGTTCAGTATAGTTCAGGCAAAACTCCTAATGAATTACTCACTCTGCATACATTATCTGTAATAAATTGCACCTTTTTGCAAATACATAATTGCATGGGTTGTGGTTTTGATTTCTAAGCCATTATCTGTGCAGCACTAAAGAAGTATAACATATGAAGATACATATTTTTATTCATCACATATATGACTGATATAACAATTTCAGAGAAAGAGTAATGATAGAGATTGATGAAGAGAAATGTGAAAGCAATGCATGTTTTGTAGTAAACAAAACATTGCCATATTATTGGAACATATTTTAGAATTAGCATTGTCATAATCTAATGCGGTAAGTGGAGTGGCCCAACAAGGGGTTGTGATTTTACATAATATTTCCAGATGTTCAAGCCCACCTTGGCTGAAGATTTGCTCTTACATTACTGTCTTCACAGATCCCATGTTTAATTCAAAGGCAAGAGCAAAACAATATATCCCGGCCTTGAAGAATGAAGGATTAAAGCTCTGTTCTATTTCTTACACCCTAGTTTTGTGGATTTTTTAAAATACAGCATGCGACATAAGTATGAATAGTCTACTTCATACAAACAAAACTGAATTAATTCTTCATAGAATCAGCGTTTTCAATCGTCTATCTCTTGCAATAAAATACACAGCTTTTTTTTTTCAATAACAAAGCATAAAAAGCATTATTTTTATAATAATAAATGTCGTAATAACATTTATTATTATAATCTTAAATAATCTTAACTGTACTATACCTTCAAAAGCAATCTAGAGTTTTATTTCACATCCCCCCCAATGTGAGTTAGACTGATAACACACAGTACTCCTGTTCAGCACTTGGGGCTGCTCGAGTCCCATTAATGACATGCTAAGTACTTAAACGTGAGCTTGTTTTTTTTTCCTGAGTCACGATGCTCGTGCTGCTCCACACACTCGCAGGGATAGGCTTACTGCAGCGACAGCATGCACACACACGACAAGCTGCACAGCTTTCAAAGACAGCGGCACATCAATCAAATGCAGCACAAGGGTGAACGATTCCATAAAGGTCGTGTGACGCAAGCGTTATGATGAATGTATGTGATTATACTTGTTATTCCACTTGAATGGAAACGTTAGAAGTTTTTTGGCTTTCTTCGAAAGATCTATTGTACTCAGAAACAGACGAGAGAGATGGAGAGTGATTTGGAGATTTAGGGATGGTATCCTACAGTAAGGCACAGGAGTAGTCGATGATAGTTGATGAGAGAAAGAAAAAGTGAGAGAGAGAGAGAGAGACAGATGAACTGAGACACTGTGCTGTTATTTTGGGGAACAGAAAGGATGAGTAGAGCTGACTGTTTATATTCACTCTTCATCATATAAGAAACACTAATCACCACCAATCTACTGTAATCTAATCTCATAACACAACCTGTTTTAATTTCTTATCATGCTATGTAATTTATATCAGTACACCAATACTGCATCTTTCTATAGTTAATCTGTTAATTATTGTCTATTCAGGTTAAGAGATTTATTATTATTATTATTATTATTATTGAAAGAAAAAGAGAGAGGGTGACTTAATCACTGTCTCTAATGACCTTGACTTCTGCAGACACTATTTTTACTCTGTAAAATCAAACATGAGAGAAGATCATTCAACTGTTTGTCTGCGTGTAGTTTTTTCTGCGATGTTTGCCTGACTGAGAGTTTCAGGTAGCACCAAAGTAAATACAAGTAAAACTGGGAATGAAATGGAAGCAATAAGGTAAGGAGCAACAATGGTGTAGTGTGATCGCGATTACTGTTATCCTACACACACTGCGGGCAATTTGGGACACCAATTAACCCAACCCTGCATGTTTTTGGACTGTGGGAGGAAACCTACCAAGCACAGGGGGAAGATGCAAACTCCATACACACAGATCCGAGGTGGGAATTGAACCCTCAACCGTGGAGGTGCAAGGCCATAGTGCTAACCGATACACTACAACAATATTGCACATAAATGTTATTTTTGATTCATTTGAGAATGACTGGTTTGTTAAACTAACCCACAGTTAAGATTAATGTGGTGGTACATCCATGTAATCCAAGCTAGCTCCTTTTATCACGTACATTTTAGCAGTGATAAACAGCCATTCCTTGACATTGTCTTGTAGTTAATAAGACAAAGAACTGCAGCTTGTTACTGAGAAACCATGAAACTCAGTGTCTGATAGAGCTTCACTTCATACCAAGGCAAAGCACCGTCATTGGAAGAAAGGTCTATAAACATCTAACTCCTTACAGAAGGCTTAAATAATTTTTTTTTGTAAAGTGACAATTTTATATTATATTTAGATTATCTGGAGCTACAGAACTTACTACTAAGATGCAGTGCTCCGGACAAACAAAAATCATTAGGTGGTATATTTAGGTAAACACATTTTTTGGTGCCAAAATTGAATTAAATTTTCATATCCCTATGAGATCTCAGAGATAACTAGGAGAACTAATTTAGCCACGCTGATGTAGCCCTTAAATCTATAGCCATTATTTGTTTTTACTAATTATGTTTTTTTTTTATAAACATATATAGCGTTCAGGATTCTGCAGTATAGATTTACATAATCTTTTTTCAGCACAAAATAGGCAACATATAATGAACTAAATTTTAGTTCATTTTAACAAACTTTCCCAAACAAAGAAATAGCACAAATACATACAATCATGTGTTTCTCACGTTTGTTTTCAGTTGTTTCTATGACAAAAAATAAAAAAATAAAATAAAATAATAATAATAATAATAAAAAATAAAAAATAAATAATAATAATAATAGTAATAATAATAATGAAAATCTTTTTGTGAGTTCTATACTTTTGCAACTGCATTCTCATATTCAAGTAGTGGTAAAATTTACCATTTATAAAAATAATGATAACTTTTGTTCTACCTGACATATCTGAAAACCCAATTGAAGTATGAAGCTTCCTCATTAACACACACCAGAATGGCTTTAATATAATTACACACAGTATATTGAACGGTAGTGTATATATATATATATATATATATATTTTTTTAATCATTGTACTATGCTGAGTTGCCAGCCTGTATCTGTATCTCTTGGGCTTTAAGGGTTAAACTGGAGCTATGGTTAAAAGAAAGTTAGTTATCTGATAATGATATCTGTATCGATATCGCAGAAGCATGGTTTGAATGGAGTGAGAAAAAGTCCTTGCCTAACATTAGTTAAGTTTGACCAGCTAGGCAGCTACAGTAAGTTACATCACATGTGTTTGTTAGTACGGCACTGGGCGAGTTTCAAAAGTGTAAAAGATTAAAAACGGAATTTTTTTTCATTCTTATATTAATATGATTAATACCGACCAGAAAACACTAACAAATCAAATGTTAAATCAATATCTTCTGTCGTGCTGCAATTCATCCGAGTACATTCACTGTAGAAAGAGCAGGAGGTTACAGAAGGGCTTGTGTTCAATAACGAGAACATGCATGAAATGTTCACAAACGTACGGCAATGAAACGGTCTGATAAACAGGCAAAGACAGGAGAACAGGGACTCTATCAGAGGATTAAAGATTACAGTATTGATTTTAGATTTTTTTTTTAATGAGAGACTGATAAAAACTAGTTGCAAAATAAAACATCAGGCACATTTTATTCACCATATGGAGCCCTGTATTACTATATGAACAGCAACACAGAGAAAACAAATCTGATAAATATAAATGATTCGAAATGAGAATTCGACTGTGTTGTGATATAAACAGTAGGAACACGACCGGCATGACACTGACAGGGTATAATTCATTGTTTAAGTGACAATTCCCTGTTAAAAATAAGTGCTGCTATATAAGGCAAGACACATACTCAGTGCCAGTCAGCAAAGCCAAGGAACACTAACCCAGTGACCAGGAAATGAATGTCACAGAATGCATCTAGAATTGTGAGCTCTGTCTCTCTCTCACTCACACACACACACACACACACACACACACAGACTGCCTAAAATAAGCCTATCCTCTCTGGAGACAAGAGCTTAAACACAGCCTATTCTGCAAACCTGACACTTGAGCATTCAACAGCTATGGCCTTCACATTAATGTCACTGCATTATTACATGCAGAGATGAACTATAGCGGGACAAAGTGACCAACAGTAAACTCGAAACCTACTCTAATGTAGTGTGCATGTGTGTGACTGTGTGTGTGTGAGAGAGAGAGAGAAAGAGAGAGAAAGAGAGAAATCACTGATCTCAATGAACAACACACCTGTGTGGCTTTGGCTTTCCTTCCACTTCCTCTGGATTTAGCCACAGCTGGTCCAAACAACTGGCCTTGCTGCGTCTGCCTGGCCCATGCCAAGAGCCTCTGCACCTGCTGCTTTTCAATGCCTCTCTCTCGCTCTCTCTCTTTCACTCTCTCACTCGCTCTCCTTCTTTCACATGCATTAGCTCCATCTGCTCGCATCATATGTAACCTCATGCAGCTGCCATCCCATCCATACTGTGGATACTCAACGGAGGCCAACTATCAGATTTCCCCCCAATCACGTGACGTATGCTGTTGCCCTGCTATTACTGAATCACAAACTCTGAGTGCTCATCTGTCTACACTGTACTACAGACAAGCCCCTATGTTCTGATGTTGCACTAATCATGCTGGTACTTGGAGTCTATGAGCTTGTGAGTGTCCATTTAAGTTTTTTTTTATTATACATAAAGAAGAAAAATTATAGTTTCAGTTTTTGGTTTAGTAATTTGTGTTTTCAGGTGCACTCAAATTGGTGCAATTTTCTGCACCAATAACAGAACTGTGTTATATTTATAATACAGAGCTAGTATGTATAAAACCAACACCTGTAAAAATACTATTCTTACACTTATTAGTGAAAAACGTTTACAGAAATTATTTCGGTATAAGAATACTCTTAAATGCATAAGTCTTTGTGACCCGTCATATCAAGTCACACAGGTTAGTTTTGTGCTAGGGCCGATAGCACAAAACTAAAAATAGTGTGCCATGGGTGAGTATCAAATCCTCAATTCCAGCCCAACTCAATTAATAAAAAACATATGTTCCTGATGCTTCAAACTGAATTGGGAAAAATTTTTAAAGCACCGTTCCACTGGTGAAGTTATTTTTAGGGGTAGCAGGAAAAACTTGATGTCAAAACAAGGCTGAGGGTCTCTCTTTCTTACTACATTATAGAATCCTCATTTAAATATTCTAGAAATAGCATTTTCAATGGAGTTTTATGCAGCAACCCGCATAAACAAACTCGCACTGGCCATATCTCATTTTTCACCTTAATGAACCAGGAATCTGAAAATATGCATAACTCAAATACCGAAAATGTGACTTTATACCTGTTTTGATGTGACATGTCACATTTAGGAGGTATTTTAAACTGTTTAAGTGACAGAACTGCATTATGTATAAAGGTGTATTGTACGCGATTGAGCTAATTTAACTCAAAAAGACATTATACTTTTTTTTGGTCATTAATCAAATATCTATAGTAATATTCTAAGAAACATTATTCTGGCATGATGAGGCATAGCACACACCACAGCCCTGTCTATTTCATCTTCAAAAACAGAAGCATAAATTAATGGGCTATATTCATAATAGAGTTGTACAATAGAGTTTAATACTGAAATTTAGAGTTACCCATGCTGGTTGGAGTTTGCCTTAACTGAGGTGTGACTCACATGTGCATGATTCCTTCATTACACATAAGCACACTGTTTTACACAATATCAGCGGGAACAATGAGCTGTATTGAGCCATTGTCTGACAGTTTAACTTGACATGTCACAATAAAAGTTGTTGTGAGCTGTAAAAAAAAGGGAAAATAATGGAAATGCCATTCGAGGTCAATATCAATACAGAAATTCAATAATAAACATAATTGATTAATTGTATCATGCTTTAAACCCTCCTAAAAGTTTGCTTATTTGTTTATTAATTTCTTTATATTTATACTGTAGGTAGGAGCATCTTAACTAGAGGCGTTGCTTATATCAAGGATTACATTTCTGATGTATATTTATGAGCCATGAGTATATTTATAAACATTATGAGTGTAGCAAATGAGGGCTTATCTTTCAAACTGTAAGCAGATTTTTACTGTATGTGGATTGAGTTAATGAAAAACTTATTTTATTATTTAAATCAATAAAATAAAACAGTAAATGAAAAGAATGACATGGTAGTCACTGATTTTGTGTCCCTTTGCTTTATAAGTCTTTAAAAGTTGTAATTATTATTATTATTATTATTATTATTATTATTATACCAAATTATAAAATATGCATGCAAAGTGCTATTTCATATATTTGAACAAAGAGAGTAAAAACCATATTGTTAAATCTGAGGTTTGCTTCTAAATTGCTTGCTTCTAAATCATACAGTATATCATTGTATTAGCATTTTTTTTCCTTTTTAAACAGTCCCTTGCTTAAATGGTCTTTTGTCATACGTACAGTAAATGCAAATGATTGTGTTTAAAGGGACTGGTCTTGATGTTGCTTGAAAAAGTTAAAATGCTCCTACTCAATAAACATCTAGTATCCTCAGAGGTGAATAAATCTTATGTGGAATCACAGGCATAACTGTATGGATCATGTGAATGTAAATACAGTCATTTTGACTTAAGTTATCTGTTCTATATACTGTATGGGTCAACACGGGTAAATCTCAATAACTCCACATTCCACTAATGAAGTGTTTCTGTTTTTAGATCATTCATGAAATACATAAAATATACAAAATTCATTACTTCACAGTAAGTTTCAACAACTTCAGCTTATATGCATTCCTCTTCTCAAGGCAAAACCAATATTGTCACAAGTACCGACATTATTAAAGACAGCTGTTATACAAGGAAATATATGACTGCACTATGATTTCCTGTTGTTTTGTTAAATACTTACAATATTTGACATTTCACATCAAAGTAGTTATTAAGTTGCATTTTCAGTGATTTGAGTTATGCATATTTTTAGATTCCTAGTTCAATAAGCTCCATTGTGATTTCAAGTTTGTTATTGTATCATGTCCAGTTGTTAAGATATGGTCAGTGCAAAACCCATTAAAATACTAATTTCATAACATTTAAATGGAGGATTCGGTTATTTAGTAGGGAAGAAGAAACCCTCAGCTGTGTTTTGACACCAGGGTCTCCCTGCTATCTCTAAAAACAACTTTGTAGTGAAAAAATGCATAAAGCATAGCATAAATAAAGTACACACCTTACATGGTCAAAATACTGACCATTTAACATTTACTAACATTTTGGCAGACACTTAATGATGTGTGAAAATGATTTTCCATGCTCACAGAACCACTCCTGAAGTGTGTCCCCAGGGAAGAAAAACTCCATAAATGTGATACACTGGTCATTCAGTACATTCGGGTCGTCAGCTGACTTCATTTTATTGCCACATAACATTTCTGAGCCTACACCTGACCAACTGAAGCCACCCCTGATAATAACACTGCCTCCAGAGTCTTGTACTGTGGGCACTAATGCATGATGGGAGTGTACCTCCCTTCTTACACTGATGTGCCCAATGCACTGCACTAGTGTAAATCAGACCACATGACCTTTTTCCATTACTCCAAAGTCCAACTATGATTCCTTAGCTATCTGAAGTGTTGACGGAGGTCCATCCACGGCCGTAAAAATAGGAATAAATATAATAGTCATCAATGGCCCCCACGGTCCCTAGTTGAACTACAGAGGGTCCTAGATAGAGAGAGATGAAACTACCCACTAAACATTGAAATATTGTTTATCTTGTCACATCATGTCTCATGCAAAGCCATCATTTTTCCTGCCGAACTTCTGTTCCACCCTCCAGTCCTGTCGATGGCAAGATTCTCTCGTAAAATATGAGTATTTGATAAAGATATAAGTGTTTTAAGGAGTTTAGAGCATTTCACATTTGGAAGTTTAACTAAATAATTTAGTGTGAATTGATTCTGAATAGAAAACTGACCAACAAAATACTGATTAAATTGCAAAATCGATTTTATCAGACAGCTATGCTTACTAATGCACAGTGCATTACAAGGAGAATACAACGTACTGTATGTGTTACAACAGTGTACTCATTCACTTCCACTCTTCCTGCCGCAATAAACTAGAATAAAAAATAAGCTTTGTATAAATTACAACAAAGAGCATCACAGTCTGACACAGAATCTCAATACAGCACAGCAAGACCTTAAACTGTACAATAATAATGAAACGTTATTGGTAGTTTTCTACCAATAATCTGTGAGCTGAGATTCTGCTAGTGCATGCACTGACGCACACTCACCTTAGCAATCAGGTGACAGGAAAAATTTATGAGCTATGTCATTAGTTGCACAATAAAGAGAAACATACACATATACAGTACAACATTAATTCTGAAAAAAGTTGTAAAAGTGCAAAAGCAACATCTTTAGATAAGGTGAGAAAAAAACAAGCGCTGTGTAAGTCAACGGCGATATGCAGGTAGGATTTATCTTTCCATGGGAATACTGTAGGATGAACACTCACGAGATGGACACAGTTTTCTCTCTCATTCTCTGTACTCCCTCATTACCTCAGGAACGGCACACAGACAAGTCTGCCAACTGCAGGAATGAGCACATCATTCATGTGTCAGTGCAGAGAGTGGAAAAAGGCGGGTGGGGGTGGGGGGTTAGCTGAGCCTTTCTAATATTATACACAGCTTAAACCCAGAGACTTACTCCATGCTCCTGATAAGTGCACTCATTCAATCACACTTGGGGCATTAATATTGATGTCTGCACGGGTCTTTCTTTCTGAAAGGTATAATTTAAAAATATGTCATGCAGAGAAATACTGTACAAATGTGCTGTGGGTAAAGCTACTCCAGAAGGTTTCTCTTTCAGGAAAAATGCTCCCAGATAAGCTCCTTACAAAGCTAGAACCATGACCCCACTAAACATTAATGAAGAAATCATTTTTTTCTTAAGAAGTGGTTAGCACTGCTTAGTGCTTAGTGGTTAGCACTGTTGCCTTGCACCTCCAAAGTCGTGGGTTTGATTCCCACCTGGGGTCTGTGTGCATGGAGTTTGCATGTTCTCCCTGTGCTTGGTGGGTTTCCTCCCACAGTCCAAAGACATGCAGATT
>JAQMYJ010000020.1:8251956-8287825 GCA_030014305.1 Clarias laeviceps
TTTCTCCCTAATTTAGTCGTGTCTAATTCCTCCCCGCCACTAGGGGGCTCCCACATTAAGGCTACTACTACCACTCAGTCGGGAGGGCCGAAGACGATCACATGTTTCCTCCGAACCACGTGACGCATCTTTTCGAACTGCTCGCTCACACACCGTTGATGGCGGCGTAACACACTCGGAAGAAAGTGCTATCTGCTCCTTCCGCTTGCGTGAGCTCACGGATGCACCTGATTGGCTGTACAGCCGTCATTAATGTGGGAGCACAAAATACCTCTCATCCCTCCCCTCTGAGAGAGCTCGGCCAATCAGCTCTCTCTAGACCTCCGGCTGCGAGAGGTTACAGCATCACCCGGGAATCGAACCAGCGATCTCCGGATGATAGAGCGAGGACTTCGCAACTCGAGGGCGAATTTTAATAAATTTTTGTAAGAGGTAAAAAAGTTGGTAAGAGGTAAAAACTTGCTGTTCCTCTCCAGGTGGTGCGCTCTAAACTTTTCACACATTGGCAGGCAGTACTGTACAGCATCCTGTGTGGTTGTTTGTAACAAAATCTGCAACAAGTTTTACATTGAATCTTGATATTTATAAAATGGTGAAATTAACAGAACAGATCGAATCGGCACCTTGTTATCGTGATAATATCGTATCGGAAGGTCCCTGGTGATTCCCAACCCTACTGAACAACAGTGTTGGGTGTAATGAGTAATCTAACGCGTTATGTCCGCCATTTAAGTACTCAGTTGTCTAGTTACTTTTTCAAAAATGTAATCCGTTATTCAGACAATTTATGTAATCCGTGAGCCAGACAGCAGTCAGTCCCAATCCGTTAGTGTGTGTGTGTGTGTGTGTGAAAGCCGCCCTACAAGCCCTGCCCTCGATAACCTGCCCCCTACCTCTGTCCCTACCCTCCGTTGTTATTCCTGCTGTTACACCCCTGTCTCACCTATGGAGTTTAAATATGCAAGAACTGACGTGCGGAAAGAAGGAAACCCAATCACGGCGCCAAAACTCGCAGTGAATCATGATGAACTGTACTTACGGCCATCACACGAAACCGTGTAGGTGAGATAGGGGTATTAGTAGTTAACAGATTATGGGCCAAACTTCGCTGAGTGATGATGGTAGAGTAATTATAAAGGTCTTGACTAAAACAACATGCATGAGGAATCACAAAGGAGTTTTCATTTTCTGCAATGGAAAAGTACTCGAACTAGTTGCTTTTATCAGAAAGTAACGCTGTAATGTAACTGATTACTTTTTAAAGACAGTAATTTTTTTAATGTAATTAGTTACTTTAAAAAGTAATGTCCCCCAACACTGCTGAACAATCATGTGTGCCCATGAGTTTATACATACAGGAGAGAGTGTTTGTATTATTTTACTCCAAGTGCAATAAGCTCAGCTGTAGCATTTTATGAACAGCAGAAATGATCCATGAAAGAAGCCCTGTGTACCCTCCTGTCACTGAGGCCTAACATTGAACCCTTCCGAACAATTCTTTGAAATTTTTGAAACACATTATAAGAGCCTGCTGATCATTCAAAACCTCAGACTAAGTCAAAGGCATCTACATAACACAGACTGCACCCGAATGACGTGATTTTATTTTGGGCCTTGCTAGTTCTGACTGCACCTCTTACACTTGTCACACCTGCATATTTGGGCTGGATAGCAGACAGACAGAGAGAGAGAGAGAGAGAGAGAGAGAGAGAGAAGGAGCTGTTGAAACCTATGACCTAGACATATGATTACATAGGCTGCTGACAGCTTAAGGCATTCTGGGTATTTAAAAAAAAATTAAGCAATTGTGGTGAACAGCAGGGGTCCAGGCTCTGCCTTTTTATGATTTCACCAAAAACATACAGAGAATCTAATCAAATATGTACAGTATATAACTTTAATTTAAGAGCATGATTGGAAATTAAGAAGTTTGAAAAAAGAATTTGCATAAAGTGCAATGCCCTGGACTATTTATATCCTGAACATGGAACATGTGGAGATTTTATGGCTGTTACACTGGCAAGTTGAAAACACAACTATTCCTCAAAGGTTGCTAATTAATATCACACTTGTAATTAAGGCATTCACAAAGACAGTTTGTTCTAACTACTGGCTAGTACATTATCACTAGTAAACATTATCACTGATAACGTAATTTAACAATAAAAAATTTACATGGATTATCAAAAAGAAAATTAATGCATAGATGAATAGCATCATGATTATGCATCTGATACAGTCCAGGGCCATGGCATTAAAAGGAAAAGCCTTGCACTCGACCTGAAGCTCTGTTTGTCCCTGAACCATCTGTCACCATCTGAGGGACGGCAGGCATTTCCCGCCCGGAGCAGTGCGCTGGCATCCTGGGCCAAAGCGAGGCCTGGCCTTTCCCCAGAAGCCCTGCTAACAAAACAGAGCCCAGCACTATTTTAGGTCTTTGTACACATGTGCTGTTAAGTTACTCTTTGCATGGCCAACTGACCCCCCCTGCACCATGGGGCGTAGGGTGCATGAAAGTACCCATAGCACCATTAATTGACTTATGACAAGCAGGCTGTACAGGCAGGTTGTTCTTTCCATCAGTGAAACGGACAGACAGTGAAAAGGGAGAGAATGTAACAGTATAACAGTATTTGTAGCTCTTTCCTAATGTAGAGTAGCACAGCAGTGATCACACATTTCCACACCACTGGTGTATCTGCATGCTTTGTATGGTCAATCACTGTCAGTTCACCTTAAATGAGAGCCAGATAAAATAATCAAGACACACATCCATCTAAACATATCAAGATTTCAAAACTATGAAATAACACATATGGCTTTAGGTAATTAAGTAACAACAACAACAGTCAGCTATTTTAAGACACGAAGGTCAGCTGTTCTGCCAAATGGATTTGCAAAACCCATCAAGCACCATGTTGAGACTAGCTCTCATGAAGACCATTCAAGGAAAGCAAGACCAAAACTTATCTCTGCTGTAGAGTAAGGAAGGAAGTTCATTTAGATTCACAAGCCTCAAAAATCAACAGCACCTCAGATTAAAGCCATTATAAAGGCTTTACAGAACATACTGTAAGTAGCAGATACATCTCAACATCAACTGATCAAAGGAGAATATTGCATATTTTGGATGCCTTAAGCGTTGTTTTACAATGTAGAGAGAAATAAAAATCAGGAACGACCATGGAATTAGAAGACATGTCCAAAATGTTGGTACTGTGTCGAGCATTTAGACTTCTCTTATGTTTATCTTCTTGGTGTGATTCTTGGAGGCAGATGAGAAGACAACAATTTTGCCAAAGTACAGACTGAAAAAAACAAGTGTGCTCTGTGATATGTAGTGAACACTGCTGTGCTACTCCACAGTAGGAAAGAACTGAGAACTCAGCTGCACAGAAGATACAAAACATATTATGCTATTACATTTTCTCCCGTTTCACTATCTGTCGTTTTTAATAATGGACAGAACAATCTGTCTGTACAACATGCTTGTCCGAAAGTACCAAAAGTACCCTAAGCAAAGCATGTATCTGCAGTGTGGCAGGAAATTTAGATTTTGGATATCTGGACCAAAGGATTGGACAAAATGGGACAACATGGAGAAGGGAAAGACAAGAAAAAGTGAAGCAAAGAAAGGAAAGAAAAGGAATGAAAAGAATATTTTGAAGGTTTCGTAGTCAGATTTTTTCTGACATGCCTTTATTATATGACATCAAATTAAACCAATACCAAATGAGCAAGTAGAACTAATTTAAAGAGTTAGAGTACTAGGACTAGTACCATGATGTACACAAAATCCTAAAGCAGTACCATTATTATTTAGTCTAACATAACTGATCAAAAACTGATCAATCTAAGCAGAATTTTGATACATTCTGATTAAAAATATTTTGAAAAAACAAATACTTTATATACAATGAATCAAATGAGTGATGAAAATTAATTAGTTGATTGGTTTTATGTAAAAATAAAAAGCTCTCTGTAAACATTATATATACTGTAATTACTAAATCATGCGTTCTTACCTGGCACTAGATTCATTCGTCCTCTTTCAATAAATATGTTATAAAAATTCTATAACATTCACATGTGCAAACATGTCCATAAGGGGATGTAAATGTTGAAAAAAACATTCCCTGGCTCTTCACCATGGGTGTAGTAGAGGCCTCGCCTTGGGCTCACCCATTCACGCTCGTATAATGACCAAAGAAACACTGTGCCAAAATAAATGCCAACGACAGCAGCCTGATGCAGACCGGCTAAGCCCAGGGTATTGGGATGCAGGACGGCAGAGACTCTCCCAGGCTGACACCATCGTCCTGTTTCTATCCTGAATTCCTGCACCGGCACTGTCTCTCATGTCCATGACAGTGTGTCACCTTCTGTAGACTAACTAACTCTCTGACTGGCACGGCACAACATCCGTAGTGTGACCACCGACTGCGGTGGACAGGACAACCAGTGTCTATCACATTGTACGAGTGTGAGTGAGAAAGTCAAAGAAAGAGTGTGTGTGTGAGAGAGAGAGAGACAAACAGAGAGACAGAGACAGAGAGAGTAAGACAGCTGCTACAAGCAGTGAGCACATACAGTAGCCTGTGTGTTGATGCTAGACAACAAAGAGAGGATACCTGATTTTAAAAAGTTCATTTATTTCACTGAATGATTCACCCCACTAGAACTATCAGGAACACTTCCTCAATGAAACATGACTACACAGCTCACTACAAACTCTAGGCTTTCAGGAGGAAGTGTAGAAGAATCTGCCAGAGCTTCAGGAGCTGAGTGGAAAGCCTGCAAGAGCACCACACCCCTTTCTTTCTTTCTTTCTTTCTTTCTTTCCACACGCTATTTTTACCCACAGCCCGACTGTGGCATGCTCATTAGGGTGAGGGCTGCGGGGGCATCTGGAGATAACACTGGTCCACAGCTCTAACATAGAAACACACCAGGAACTTGAGAACAGTCATCTTAAGCATCCAAAGCATTTTCAAGACTTTTCAGATTTCACCCGCTCCATTGCTTAAGCTTCACTCTGAAAGGTTTAGTGATACACAATGTCTAGCCATAAACTACCATTTTAACTTTTTAAGTTTGGTCATGTCTGGAGCTCAGTGCGATATCCGTCAACTCCAGCGTTTGACACCATGCATGGTTTTGTATTCCTCAGTGTTTAATCACTATAATTTAATGCACATTTTTTTGCTTTTACCAAATAAAATGTTTCATGTCAATTTACATTTCAGTTTTTGCCTTCAGTTTACCAAATTCATTTATCTTGCATTTTAAAAAAATTGCAAAACACAGTGTATAAAGAGAGTTGTGTAACACTAGAAAACCCATCCGCCATTGTATTTTACATGTTCTCACACACACACACACACACACACACACACACACATAAGGGTTAAGAGTAGCATTTGTTATACTGTATGTTGTCAGTTGCATGCCATGTTTGCTTATATACCATGCATGTTGAGTTTGTGTATGTTACATCATCTTTGACTTGTTTTTTGTGTTTAATAAAATGTTACATACTTCCAGCTGATCTTTGACAACTGGATCACCAGTCATTATTAAAAAATCAGGCATATTAATGTTTTTAGTAAGCCTGTTTCTGTAGGTTGAAGGCAAAATTATTGTTTAAGTCTGAATAATTATCGCTTGTCTAAATGACGAAGAACACTCAAAATGTTTCACTTATCACTGTTATTGCTAATGTAAAATTGGTTTCATATACTGTATAATAATATTCGCATTTTACTTTTTCTTATGCATTAGAGTATTATGACTCTAATATTTGCTGTTTGCTACAAATTAACTAGAGAAGGCAAGAAAAAGGAAAGGAATGGCTCACGAAATGTCTCAATATTATTAGGAAAAAAAGACACGGTCTAGGGTATATTACAAAAGCATTTATTAATAAGGCCTTTAGGCTACAGTATGTTCACGTCTCAAGCCACGTTGTTGGCTCCAATTTTTTTTGTCAGATTGAATTTGCATGTTATGAGAGTTCACATTAATAATTACAAGTGACTTTTATCTGACACTAATGTGGACGTGTCTGTCCTCTGAAATGCACATTAATACATCCTGAAACACTGCTTTGTTTCTATAGGTTCCCTCGAGTCGTGCTTGGACAGATTCATTGCTCCGAATATCTTCTAAATCACTGATTCCACTTTCCCTCCACTGACTGCCCTCCACTGCTGGAATGAAAACCCTGTGCTGCTGGTGCTGACTGATGACCTTGACGATCTCTCTAAGCATGCACAGAGGCAAAAAGTTACATGAATTCCAATTTGCCCATTCTCATTCATGTCACGTTATATATTCGATATATATCTATAACCACATAGGAAAGTGCCTCAAATCTGATCTGAAAAACATCAGATTTGTAAGTCCAGACACCCCTGTCACTTTAGAGGAGAAAAATCAGATTTCAGGCTGGTAATATGAATTTATCCATACTACAAAATGTAAACATTCTGTATATTTTTATCAACTTGATTGATAAAAATATGGTAAAACATTAATAATTTAGCTGTATACTTCTGCAAACAAACAATAGTTATTGTACTGTATTTTTTTTTTAACTGTTCAAATTGTATGATAGTATCACCAAGTGTGAAGCCAACACAGCCTCCATTGCTCTTTCATTTTATTTTTGGTTTGATTGACTTTATTCAAGATATTCAACATACTGCAGCCATTAAAAGAATTAACACACACATTTACACATTGATTCCTCTTAATTCTTGGCTTATTTTTAGGATCAGGACCTTAGTCATTTGGAATTATATTGTAAATGTACATTCTAAGCACTTTTGGTTGATGGTGTATACACTAAGGCTCGGCTCATAACTGTTATATTGTGGAATAATGAGAGCAAACATTCAGACCGAATTACAGATCCAAACACATCCAAACATCTGAGAATCATTTACACACCCAGAACAGAATGAAAGTTATCTTTATTCAAACTTTAAGATGCTTTCAAATTTCCTTTGTCACTGCCCATATGGAGTGTGTTACTTTGCCCAGAGGGAGACATCTGTCCACTGTCACTGTGGTAGAACAGCAGTACTTTGGGCCAAACTTTCTGAGTCAGCATAGTCTTTTCACAAAATGAGAAATGGCCATGTCTGGCCTCAAACACCTGTCATGTCATGGCCCAAGGATACACTCAGTAACATGACAACGTCCTTCTAATACAATTTCTAATGGATAAGGGCTGTTAATATCACTCCATGTTAGACTATTAATCTGGCAAGCACAAGCATTACGTTAATTTCTTCTGATTTATTTCCTCAATTAAAAAACCCACATGTAATAAATGTAAATGATTCTCAGGGGCCAATTCCTTGAGTCTCAAGGCAATCCTTGTATGCTGACATTTTTTACTACTACACCATGTCAGTGAGCTGGCGAACAGAGCGCTCAATCTGCCAATGTACCGATTGGACACAGTTTCTCAAGGAAAAGTCAATAAACCAGGCCTGTAGATCAGGTGCAAGTTTATTAGTTTTGTACAAACTGGCGGGCTGAAAAAGGTCGCCATTACCAAAGAGTCGAATCATAGGGCTGCAACATTTGAAATTACTAGAACTGGGTTAAGGACCCTTCATCACATTATCTGTACCATAACTTGGAAGGATCGTGCTGAAGAAATGTGGTTGGAAAAAAAAATATGAAAAGAGATCACATTAACACTTGGGAAAATCGCATCTTAAATAAATAATAAACACTAAAAACCATAGCTATGTTTAATAGGGAAAGTAAAGGCATTTCCATACACAACTGTGTGTCCACAAGAAAACCACTTGTTAGTAAGAATAATCAGAAAAAGGCTTACATTTGTTAGGGAGCATAAAGATTTGACTTTGGGGCAACGGAAAAAGGTCATGAGGTCTGGTGAGTGCAGACTGATCTTAAGAAGGGAAGTGACGCACTCATTATGCATAGCCTCTGGAGACAGTGTTATTATCTGGAGTTGCTTCAGTTGGTCAGGTCTTGGCTTAGAAATGTTATGTGGCAATAAAATGAAGTCAGCTGACGACCTGAATATACTGAATGACCAGGGTATCACATCATTGGAGTTTTTCTTCCTTGATCGTACAGGCATATTCAAGAACCCAAATCATAAAAGAGTGGTTCTGGGAGCGTGAGGAATCGTTTTGAGACATGGACTGGTCTGTAATAAAAGCTAAAGGTAACTGATATCTTGTTTTTTGGCCAGGCAGTGTATTTAAATTTGAGTCAAAGTACAGAAAACCTTTTTTTTTTTTTTTTTAAATTTCCTATAGTCCTTATAGGACAAGCACACTACGGGCAATTTCAAAACGCCAATTAATCTGATCTGCATCTAATGCTCTATGAGCTCACTGTGCCATCAAAAAATATTATGATAAGCTTATAAACACCTTTAAAGATTTTAACCTTTAATAACAAGAAAAAAATAATGCCCCAATGGCATCCAGCATGTCCTTAGCATGCCATGTAGGCACACACATGCATTATAATATATCACTGAACACTAATCGTGAGCTGCAGAGCTGTAGTTTAAGGTTTAATCATACCCTGTCAGTCCATTATTAAGCTTTCAGTGTGAAACAGAGGTGTTCTGAGCAGTGAAGTGAAATTACAGTCTGCTAAGCAGCCATGCAAACTTGCATACTCACTCACACACTTACACACCAATACACACATACATTACTTACTTAAATATTCACTTCCGAGCACATACACACACACACACACACCACACACAGCAGCACAAACAGCATGGATTAACATACTGCTGTAGCTTTCTGCTTTAAAAGTACACTCTTGCATCTTGTCTCTGTGACCCTGTTTCAAAGCAGCTAGTGTGTGAGAGCACTTTGCTGGATCCTGTGAGATTCCTGACAAAATCCCCCTGCATGAATCATTTAGCAGATGCTCCACAACACACAACATACTGCACGGGCACGCTGCATGCATGGATTAGCAGAACACATCCTTATTTATGGCTGACTGTGCGAACGAGACTTTCTCCTAATCATGTTTTACATAATCATTGAATAAACATCCAAAGTAGGATATGTACAGTACGCTCACCGGCAGCTTTAATGGGAACACCTGTACCCCTGCACATTCATGTCCTTAACCAGCAAATCATGTAGCAGACACACGATGCAAGCAAAGCAATGCGGTTAAGGTCTCAGAGCTTTGGTTCCACAGACTATATAAAAAGAAACGGACAAACCCTCTGTGATGTCACCCATACTGTAGGTTTTCTGAAGTGCGGTTTTGAAGGTCAACTGTGAGAGCTCTGTTTGTCAGGAGCTGATTTTTGCCTAAACCCCGGTTAATCTATAAATAGGCAAAGTGGTGGCACGAAGAACAATTATGCATAATTTTACGGATTGACATCATTTTAATTGATGAGTTACATAAGTATTCGCCCACATACAGATGCCTTGAATGGGAAATCTAGTTATGGAGACCAATGTAACGTCAAAGTAAAGTTGGGCAATTTAACATGAGGTCTATGGGGATTGCCACACTTTTGGCGAAAGCCCCCAGTGGACATTCAAGGAACTGCATGTTTTGGCACTTTAGCTTTAGGAGGCGGCAGGGTGTCTCAGTGGTTAGCACTGTCGCCTTGCACCTCCAGGGTCCGGATTCGATTCCCGCCTCTGTGTTCATGGAGTTTGCATGTTCTCCCCGTGCTTGGTGGGTTTCCTCCAGGTACTCTGATTTCCTCCAACAGTTCAAACACATTAGATTAGGTTACTATGTGTTCCAAAATTGTCCGTAGTGTGTGTATGTGTGTGCCCTGTGATGGATTGGCACCCAGTTTAAGGTGTACGCTGCCTTGTGCCCTAAGTTTCCTGAGATAGGCGCCAGGCCCCCCGCGACCCTGTACATACGATTAATACGATTAAGCGATATATACGATGAGACGACGATGATTTAAAAGGAAAACCATTATAACAGGAATGACCTGTCAATCTCAAAACCACGATCTCAAAACAACAGAATATCAACATTTATTTATAGCCTCCATCATGCTAGTCTGATCACACATTGTCTGATCGGATTACATCCGTAGTCCCTTAAGTTTTTTCAGAAATCCAGATCAGAAAACCAGACAAACAAAACATCTCCATGCACATTGAGTATCTCATGTTTCTTGTACACAAATCACTCATGTGTCTCTTGAGTGTTACAGTGTTATCTTGAAAATCAAAAATATCAGCGTGAAGTGCATCGCGCCTCCCAAACACAGCTAAAGTAGTGCTAGTGATAACAAGGGCAAGAGGCAAAGCAGAAGGATCAGTTTGGAAGTGTCTAGGAAACTGTACTGCAATATGGTTTCTAAAGCATTTGTACAATGTTCAGGTTCATAAAATGGTTCTCAGATCCTTTCAGCTGCTTCTAGATAAATTTTTTTGTTAAATTGCAGCTGTCTTGTATTTTTACACGGGGACTAGATGCTAAACAAGGCAATCTAGAATCAATAGCAGGTTTCGAGGGGTTCGAGACCCACACAGGGCATCGTGTTGCAGAAAGATCATCAGCAGTATAATCGCTTGACGTATTTAAAGCATGAGCAAGGATGTATTTCAGCTGGGAGATAAAAATAAATGCTATTATTAAATGTTGTATTTGCAATGTTGCGTTAGAGTCATTCATTCTGCGTTGCACCAATGTCGCGTAGTCAATGCTGTTCCAACCTGATTTCATCAAAGTATTTCTAACTTTCAAAAACAACCTACAGTAATACCAACAGTGTTCCTATAATGTTCTTTAATGTTCCCAAATAACACTGCGACAACGTTTTGCCAACCGGTTTAAGCACATGGATAGAAGTGAGATTACACTCTGCATGTGAGTTTGCCCACACATATATTTGCAATCTCCTCCTCTGCGTTTCTGACAGTAGCCAGATCTTCATGGCAGCTTACCAAAGGCATTACGCAATTTAAAAACAGGGTTCTATATAGAAGCAGGTCAGCAGCCTACACAATGCAGACAGACAGACAGACAGAGAGATAGACAGAGAGAGAGAGAGACTGCTGAGGAAAGAGATGACACATCTGACACCAGCCTGTACAGACTGGCAAGGCATATAATTTGACTAGTGATAATTAGAGGTGTCCAGGTCCATGAGTGCCAGTTTTTGATGATGTAAGCTTATTTAACAACTCAAAAATTTCCTGATCCAGATCTTCAGTGCCTCCCCAAAGCATAAATTAAATATCTGCACCTGCTATAGTTCAATGATACCAGGATGAGCACTCGGTCATCTACTGTGCATGCACTCTCTTTTTGCATATAAGAATGTCTGCCTTTTTAACTGGTAAAAAGAAAGAAAAGTTTTAAAGTACTAAACAGTGAAAAAAGAAAGATCAGGGTGGAAGGTAAACTGTGGCACAGTGGGCAGCATCGTAGCCTCACACTCCAGGGTCCCCAGTTTAAACCTAAGCTCAGATCACTGTCTGTGTGTGACCTTTGCATAACCCCATCCTCCATGTCTAAATCTCCTCTAGGTATGAATGTGTGAAAGTGTTATTATTCTCTATAAATGTGTGAAAGTGTTCTTCCTTTTCTGAATACCTTTAAATGTCTTTTACAGAATACATGTCACTGCTTTACATCATTTCTGTTATGACGAGGAACAAAGTATAGATATTGTTATAAATGGCCTATATAACCTTCTTTCTGTAACTTTTTTTCTATCACTAGGTTTTAAATCTAATTCATGCTTTGTATTAAAAATGTCAATTTTGTATGTGCTGCCGTCTTGACCAGGACTCAATAGAAAAAGAGATTGCTTATGTGAATAGTCCCTTCCTGCCTAAATAAAAAAAATAAACATTATACGGTATATACAGTACTGTGCAAAAGTCTCAGGTACTATATTATCTTTAGTACAAATTTTGTTATATATGCTTAACATACAGTATATGCATTACTATGTACAAAATCATCCACTACTTCCAAGCATAACTTAAAAATGAATACAGAAGTATATTTGCATGCCTGTAAAGAAAGCTACATGACATACCAGTTTTCAGATGGTAACAAAAAAGCTAATGTAGGCTCCTGGGTTTTGCATGAGACTGGAAACGAGCAAGTTATCAGAAGAAATATTAATTCTCTAACATGCTCAGTAAAACCTCCCAGCTGTTTTACATACAGTACTGTGCAAACAACTTGGGCATATACAAAAAAAATGCCATAAGCAAAGATGCCTTTGAAAACATTATCTACATAAAGGAAACTTACATAAAGACCACTAAAGGGTAATAAAATAAACAGTCAATTTTTAGTATTTAAAACTAAAAATTGTTAAAATTAAAAAATTTTGTGAAAACTCTTTGCTTGAAAGTAATCAATAGTGTTAGATATAAATTTGTTCTGTTTTATAAGTAACGCAGAGTAATGTAAAGTAGCGTGCTGGAGAATATGCCAGTTCTTTCGGTAACTTTGTCTCATTTGTTCCTTTCTATTTTAATGAAAAACCCAGGAACCAACATTTGTTTTTTTCCATCTGAAAACTGGTCTGTTATGTAATATGTTGCTTTCTTTCCAGGCATGCAAATTCTTTTGTAATGTTATTTATTTATTAATTTTCAAGTTAAGTTTGGAAATAGTGAATTGTTTTGTACATAATAATGCAGACATGATAAACATATATAACATTTATATTGTGTTGCACTGCGTTGTGTTGTAATATATATTATATTATATATATTATAATATATAACAATATATATTATATTATATAACAATATATATTATATTATATTATATTATATTATATTATATTATATTATATTACATTAAAATGTGCATGTGACACACATCAGGCCAAGACCAGGATAATACACTCACATAAAAAAAATTAATTAATGAATAAAGGATCAGATTAAATACAGTCCTACATTTATTCTCTCACTGTGACATTTACACTGACATTTTCATCCCCACTGTTGGAACACTGAGATATGATGCACTGCTGTTGAGGTCCATGAGCCAACATCAGAGAGACAGACAAATGCATCCATAACTGACTAAAAACTAGACGCAGAAAAAGTAATGCACAAAGGCAAAAATAAAAACTGCAATAAATTAAAATTTTTGTTAATAAATTTGGGCAAATGGTTAATACAAGTTTTTATTTAAGCATTTAACAAGAACAATAAAATTTTGTGGTCATTTTACAATGATGTACAATGATTTACAAGCCTTGCCGGTCAATTCAAACCGGGACTTGTAATAACATTTCCTGTTAATGCCGTTTAAATTGTTAAAAACCGACTGACATTTACAGAAGACTTCAATCACAGTACGGGTGATGAGACGCAGTAAAACATTTTAATGGTACAAATGTTTTAAAAAAGGCTGTACGATGTGTATGTACGATGAATGTGGCTCTGAGCCTACTGCTGTCATTCCTGTGAGAGAAACACTATCTATGAATAACTTGTTGCCAACTTACAGAAGAGACACATCTGTCTGTGGGAACTGTACACACAATCATTCACCAACACCACTTGCACATTACAGGAGCTCTGCTGGGAGTTATTGACACGCCCTGACCATTCTCCAAGCCATTCCCAGATGTTTGGGCTATTAAAGTTTCTGGGAGGCCAGACAAGCCAGAAGCAGGCAGTGAGCTGATGGCTCTGGCATACTAAGAAAACTTTCCATCTTGATGGCCTTCAACCATTAATGAAGCACTAGGATAAGGTGCATTAATGCAGCAGGGGAATTATTACATACAATTATATACAATTACTGTATGTTGCACAACCAAAAGTCATGGTTTGACTTGAAAGCCCCAACTACCATAATGGTATTTCTTATAGAATTCATTAATAATAGCACAAAAAAAATAAAACCTCATACTGGTAGATGTCTGCAATGTATTTACGGCCCACATTAAAGTAAATCACATAAATGCCTTTTAAAGAAAAATCTAGCTAATTTACCCAATACACCTAATTTCAGTAATGCACAATGCTTCCGGGAAACAGCCAAAGACATTTTCTTTCATAAATCATAACAACAAATGAGAATTTGCAGAACATAACTTTATAAAAAAAAAAAACTCCTGAACCAGAAGCTTCCTGGTAAGCCTTTCTTCTATTAAAACTGACCGAGTAAGCAAGCTAACTATGTATCAAAGCAAAAAAACTAAATATTCCCAAATGCTACCTGCTATATTTTAGTTAAAAATGACAGCTATTTAATAACATTTTAACATATTTTGATGTTGAATCATATTTTGAATCTGATACAGAGCTGCTGTGAGTCCTAAAAGCTGATCATATAAGCATTCATACTGTACGAATGCACAGTGAAAAAGTTTTTTTAATTAATGAAAGATGTCCCAAGTCAAGCTACCTTGTGGCACATTTTACATATGTTAAAGTAAACCAGAGAACCTCAAGAAACATTCCACCAACAATTACTCAAGTTCTGGATCAAACCAGTCACCTGAAGCTGTGGGGCAGCAGCTCTACCTTCTGTGACCACTGTGCTGACTTTTTTTTTTTTTTTTTTTTTTTAGAATCAAAAATAGGTATCTTCACGACATCGCTTTAAATAACCTTTGATGGTGCATTTACTGTATTTATAAGACACACTGGCAAAGGCTGCATCTTTCGAATCAAACCTAAAAACCAACAATAAAATCTTCCTAGAAAGCTGCATGATGTGGGAAATGTTCTGATGGTTTGACGTCCCACCATCTGTATTCTGCATTATTACATGGTCCGCTGTTTAAGCGATATTGTAAAGCAACTTAAAGGCTGAAAAAGTACTTGAGATGAGATTACAGGCCAGAAACAGACAAGTAAGGTGAAACAAAACAACAACAACAACAACAACAACAATAATAATAATAATAATAATAATACATAACACAATGAAGTTATGCTCTGATGACTTCTCTTATTATCCACGGAACATATTAACATGTACGGATGAAAAATAACAGTTTATAACTAAACTTCTCATAGAGATGCAAAATACTGTGTGTGTATGACAAAGAGAAGTTATCATGGGTATTATTTCATCTGTATACCCTGTTGGCAATTCATTTCCTCTCCTGTCTTTCAAAAGCTATCGTATTGCTTCTATTAATCAGCTTATACTTCATCTAAACATAATATAAGACCAGTAGAGACAAGCAAAAAATGAATATAAATCTGACTAATGCTTGCTTCTAAATGACAAACTGTGACAGCAGCAGCTGATTCATGTTGTTCTGGTTTTGATCTGATTATTTCCCAGTATCAGGTCTGAGCTTAATACAGAACATTACACAGGAACTGCCTAAAACTCTGTCATTAAATTTAGCCTTAACTGTTTATGTGTTTTTCAAAAGAGATAAAACACGACAGGCATGCTGTTATAGCAGAGTTACTGTTACCTCTCCTAAAGAGCATCTTCTCACAGTTTCTTCTATTTTGCTCTCTTACGGAGAAACTACAAAACCTGTGGGAAAAAACCCTTAAAGACCAGCTTTACCTCTCTTACCAGGGTAAGTCAGAAATTATCCACACTCTGGCTGTAGAATTAATTGTAGTTAGATAAGATGTTAGTTAGTTAATTAGATGCTTCCATACTCTGCCATTTATTGAGTTGTTTCAGCACCAGGTACATGTACACCCTCAGACCACAAAAAAAAGAATCAATGCATGCTGCTGTTTTAGTCTTGAACAGAAAGAGCTGATAAGACAGTGCCTCCCAACAGAAGTTATAATATAACCGGAGTGCGAATCTTTTTTATCTCACCCTCATACATAGTGCTGACACCTGAAATTCAGTACATATGTTAAGTAACAATTACATGCATTTTTTAAAATGTTTTCTTGTGTTATGTTAAATAACATGCTTTAAAAAAAAAAGAAAAAAAAGATATTTAAAAAACTTATATTACTTGTAATACTTACCTCAAAATGTATTTTAAAGCTGTTCAGTTTGTTTGTGTCCTACAACAAATATACAACAGGATGATGCTAACTGTGCTAGCATGTCATATTTGTAATGTTATATTAACATAGTGCTGTTGCTAGCTAGTGTTAGCTGCTAGTGAATGTTAAATGCACTTGTTAGCTTATATTCTTCAGTTGTAACTATATTATTATATTATTATTATTTATGATTATATTTATGTTGAAGGGAAAAAAAAGGGGGGAAAACTGTTAACATGGTTTTACAGTATTTCTTGAGTAAACATCGAAAACTAAGAGAGCTGTTTCCTGCATGGCTAGTGAAGGAAGCTGTTAGCTATCTGTCAGACTAGGATCAGCCGACCTCACGCACTAGCAAGGACGGAACACTATTTAGATTGGAATGTGCATGGAAAAATAGAATTATAGAAAAAAAATACTTAAATTAAAAAACTAACCTTGTATTTTTTGTTTATTAATAATTGCAGAGAAAAGAGTGTTTATTTAAGTTTTTAAACGTTATTTATTAAGATCAGCATCGGCCATAGAAAAACCCTGGTCGGTCGACCTCTACAGTGCATTCATGTGTATGTTTTCTCAGAATGAATTCATATCCTTTGATGCCTTCTTTCTCCATCATAAACACCTAGTTTACAAACTCACATTAACCCAAGCCTGAATGAATGAACAGAAGGAACAAAGAAACACTAGGCTACGTACTAGTGATGTGATAATAATAATGACCTTGCATGTCTCCATGCACGTCTGTGCGTTCTGCTCTAACACCTTCCTCTCCACAGGGCCAATAATCTTGCTGACGATAAAGCATGGAGAGCGTTACAGAATTAGGCCAGTCTTTTGTTTTGTTTGCTTTTTTCTCAGAGACATCTATCCAAGCAGAAATAAGAGCACCTGAGAGCAGAATGTTGATGTTCCAATGAATGATAAAAAGAGTTCAGTAATGTGTGCAGAATTACAGGTGCATGGGGGAAAAAAAAGAAGAAAAACCCACAGGGTCCGTGTCCAAAAACAATGATAACAATGTTGCATATTAAAGACAGACTTAGGCCATGTAACAGACACAGACACTATGAGCAGGATTATGTGAATTAGATTTTTTAAATTATTTAAAAATTTAATCTGATAAACTATGTAATCATTCACAAAAAACAACATTTCCACCTTTTCAGGTTAAGAAATTATGGAAAGGCATAATAATATTACCAGCTGTACAGTTGGGAACTGCTTCCTGTTGTTTGGGTGGGGGAAAAACATCCCAATTGTCATCAGCATTAAAAACTACATGTAAAGGGATAACATTTTAGGTATATTTAGTCAAATGATTCATCTATTTTTCAGACAAAAATAAAGTGCTGTTTTCAACTATATTTGGCCAAAATCGTTTAGTCCCATCAGTAATAAACAGTTGCCTGATGTTAAATATAAACTGAGAATGATTATGTTTATGAGTATAACATAATCAGAGTAAACATTACCAGATGCTATGCCGGTGTAGTATTGTGTAGGGACGAGGAAACTGTTATGTAGCACAAGCCTAATTATGAGATATTAAATGATGTGTATAACACCGAGACATGATAAGCTCTGCAGATTCAACTGCCTTGCACAGTCCTCTACAAATCTCCATTACATTTATACAGCATACAAAAATACAATCTAGTTCATAAAAAATACTGACCAGCTGCTGGAAACAGTGTCATCACGTGCTCAGTCTGCGATGCAGTTATCAGTAGGCATACTGGAAAAACCCCTTGAACCATATGAGGAGAACAACTATTTCAATAAACGTAAATATGTCTTGAGGACTAAAGTAAATATGTTTAGTCTGTGTTAACTTTAAAAACAGCAAGTCATAACTCATGTTCTACTTCAATGTGACGTATAGTATTTCTGGTGAAAAAGGCACAGCGTGTTCCCTCAAGGATAGCTGGGAAGAGGGGGACATGAAACGTGATATAATATTATTAGGATTATTTTTCTCTGCCAATATCTCTCACAATATAGTTTTAAAAAATTAACTCTACTCATTTTTTGGAGACATTTTATGTACAAATATAGTTTATGTCATATTTTCCCATGGGCGACCAAAATGTGAGCATAATGAGAGGTGAAAGATTTTGTAGATGAACACTTCCCTGTGCATAATACCGCTGCCTTTCCTCCTGCATATGATAAAAGACTTTAACAAAGTCATTCTTTTGATTTGATTCAACTGAATGTATGATGGTGTGCTACTGTATGCTTTAAAAGAACTGCCACACAAAAGAATCGTCGATTTTTTCCTCCATCTCCAATAGTCAACATAGTTGGGAGAAAATGTCACGTCCTCACATGAGGACATTGGAGCCTCAAGAGGTTCATTATTATCTCACAATCTCACAATTAGCACAAATAATCATTATCAGCTTTAATAACTTCTACAGGACTGGCTTTGTCTGGAAATGTACAACTGGTTTGGTATATCAAGTTATCTTTAGACTTTTCGCTCTGTAATTACAGGATTTGCTTTTAGCATTTATTTGTTTATATGTAAGTTTCTGCATATGCCTCATTTTTTTTTCACCATACCACGTTGCAATCTACAATCTATCAATATCACAGCAGAGAAAACTTTAAGGTTAGGATATGCATTATATCACAGGAAAATGATGCTGGCATAATAAGAAAGATTTGAGGCAAACTCACTCCCTTCAAGCCCCCAACACACACACACACACACACACACACACACACACACTAAAAGGCAGATTTTTAAATTAGGTAATGTTTGAGTAAATCTCCTTCCAATACCAAACACCAGTTTATTTAAACCAAAAATTATAATTTTGAAATAAATATTGCTGTCACCTGTCATTTTGTGTAATGTGATTAGACAATGTGTCCAATCCCAGTCTATATGATTTAACTTCTCCAAAGGCATTTAGCAAGAAAGAATGACGGAGTAAATAATCCACCTTGTTCGTATTCGGGACACTGCACTTCATGTACGTCTTGTCGATCACTGCTGACTGCATTTTACAGATATATCATAAATCCTGCTGAAAATTTTAAGCCCTACTGTAACTGAGATCAAATCTATGGATCTTTACATGCGCAGTGATCACCTGACACAACTGTCACCACATGAATTTTCAATCTAGCAGCACATCAAACCTAGTGTTGCCCCTTTGTACCAAGATGTACCAAATATCCTTCTTACAGTACACCCTTATAGGACACCCACTCTTAATATAGACTGACAAGCTAAATTACAAAACATACAGTAGTTACAACTAATGATGAATGAGGAAGACAGTTCCTGCAGGAAAGCAAGTGATAAGAACAAACAAATAGTGACAGAGTTCATGACCATCAGGTTCAATCTGCCACCTATGGCAGAGGGTTAGTCATCAGGACAAATCTGTTGGTGCGATTGTGAGCTTTCTACACACTTCATTCCCCATATAGGTGCTGGAGAAAGATGGTCATGACGTTACGGCTGACTCACCGCTTCCGGATCGTTTATTGGATAAAGACGAGCAGGAAAATTAAATGAAGTAGGGCAGAAGGAGCAAACAAGATTTGGTAAGACGAAGTAGGCTGAGACATTTCTCCCAAATGAATATCTATGCCAAATACTGATTCGGTTAGTGTTTGCAAACCTAATTTTTTTAACAGTGTATTTCAGTCAACTAGCTTCACAATAAGCCACGTTATCAAATTTAAACTTTTTTGTTTATCGTGTCAGACCCAGAGGCATATGAGGAGGGATGAGAACTGGGATCTGGGTATCTAGGTCTTTAAGATCTAAATCTGTCCTTTGAGTGGAACGGTTAGTGACATGTGCACAACCTTCTAAAGTAATGTTTGAACCAGGCTTTAAAACCGAGTGTGCTCTGACACTAATATGCAATCTGTTGTGAAAGTGTTTTTCTGCATAGGTCACAGGTTTTTAGGACAAGCATCGTATTAGAAAGGAAGGTGTAGGCATAACATTACAGCAAATAGTGCAACGATCTGGACCTTCTCTATAGTGTGGAAAGAGGATGTAACTTTTAGTTAGTTTTAAACTTTTATTTTTTTTGTTGGTATTTTAAAGTACTGTTTATTATTCCACAATATTTTACTGTAAAGTTTTATTAAACGACACAGTGACGGAATACTGAACAGCCGATAGCATTCAATTTGTATGCATCATCATGCTGAACTGAAAAATACTTGACAACAACTTAGCAAAGTGGTTAAACGTGGAGAAGAACAAATAGTGTAATGCACGCATTTCCCAGCTTCTTTTGCTGTAAAAAAAAAAATTAGCAAAAACTGTTGCTGCTAATGAACACAAATAAATAAATTATTTAACTGCCTATTACAAAAACATTTAACTGGACCAACAAAATTATTTGCATAAATGTGCATCATCAAAAAAGTAATGGGCTATATTAAATTAATCATTAAACTTTTTAAATGTTTGTAACAAAATCTGGAAAAAAAATACAAAATCGAATCGGGATATTTATAAAATCGTGTTACTTATAAGAATCAAAATTTGAATTGAATCAGCACAGAGGTATCGTGATAAGATCGTATCGGGACAGGGCTGGTGATTCCCATCACTGTCAAAATCCATGTTTTAGTCTTTTTTTTGTTTGTTTATTATATACAGCACATTATTGTTTATCTATACACCGGATAAACATGAAAACTCATACACACTGACCAGAGGCAAGATTTGTACCCTGAGCAGAGGAGGCGTGAGGCAACAGTGTTAATTACTACACCGTTCTACAGTAACCTACCTGAAAATGCTTTCCATCATAGGATGATTAGCTGCAAAGACCTTTTATACACTGCTACCAATTAGTTTTAATCTGAAGTAATAAAGCAAAAAAAAACATAAATATCTCTTATGCACATTAAAAACGTTATGTCACTCAGTTAGCTGTTGAAACTATCTGGCCACAATTACTTTTTGGCCTGCTGTTAAATGAAGTGAATATTCAAATATTTTAATTAAGTTAGCTCGTCCTCATCTCAACAACAGCAAAAAACAGATTACATTAGCTAATATTTTGTTAAGTTAGCTATAAATTTTGTGAGTTTATGATTTATTTAGTGTTACTGAGCGTATACATGACAAAGAAGCCTTCAACGTACATATTTTATTATATTGTTTTTATTATAATTATATATTGAATTTAAATATGTTGATTTATTAATCTTTTGTGTGTGATACATATTGTTTGTCATTAAATTGTCCTTGAAAATTGTGATGTGATATTTTTGTCACATCATCCGCCAATAATCTGGAGAGTATCCAGGAAACCTAGGGGCAATTCAGAGTCACCAATCAACACATTAGAATGTAAAGGTACACCATCAAAAAACAGGGAGAACATGCACACAGACAGTAATCCAAGATCAGAAGATCCATTAATTTATTTGAACCCTAACATATCCTAAACCTCGGAAGCACTCAGTGAATATTAAGCCCCTGCATAAGCAGATCATCTCTGAAAGTCGGCAGAAAACATACATGATGAAATATGCTGAGTGGGCCTTTCTGAGGATAGAGTGATGCTATACTGTTCTACAGCATCACCTCAGACGTTAATGTATGTAATCAAATCCGCTAACATGGGGGTGGTAATTTCACACCATGCATTACATCCACAATCACAGTGGCCTACATTCTTAAAAATATAGTGAGAGTGATTTACTCGGAGTGAAAGCACGTGGCTTTGGGATTTTGTCTGGAATCACAAAGTCAACATGTAAAATGTGAAGCCAAAAATAATATTAAACTAACAACAATGATACCCCAGGCCATGCTAAAATCACAGAGGCTACTGTGTCCCTGTCTTACTACATGGCTTGTCATTGAAATAAAAGCCACTTAGCACAATAAATATCATTTCTACCAACAGTACTAGAAAACAATATTTAAAGAATCTTGACTTATCCCTAATAATTTTTAGTTAGGAAGTTACAGTACTATACAAAAGTCTTAAGCCACCCCTCACTTCTTTATATTCTGCTTCCAAAGAGCCAGACTTTTCCAGTTTCAGTCCAGTCCCTGGACCTGAGCAATTTCAGAGGAATGTTTTTTGTTTGCTGACAGGGTTAAGAGCCTTGCTCAAGGGCTGTTAACAGTGGAAGCCTGGCGTTGCTGGGGTTTGAACCCCCAACCTTCCGATCAGTAAACCAGTAAGCCCCAGCATTAACCGATTGAGCCAGCACTGATTAGGTTGATGATTGGTATACTGCTGATGCTGATGCTTTAGGAACAGACGAGAGGGGAAAAGAGGTTGCTGCTGAGGTTGTTACATACACAACCAATTTTATATCTATAACTTTAGGCACTTTGCAGCCTGTTGTGGTAAACCATTTGTTCCTGTTTCTTTGATTTAATCTACATAATTAAATGTAATTTAATTTAATATTAAAAAATGAGCAGTGGCTTACATTCCATACAAGTCCTATTCAGTTATATGGAATCGAGAAATGCATTAAAAATATCAGACTTAACTTACAGATTCAACAAGCTGACTTTAATCAGTGTCTTTGTAAAGCATTTGTTTTTACACGAAAGAAGGCATTGAATTCTCCTCTGCAGACAGTGCATCATCATTCTATGGTCTGTACTCTCTTGACATTTACAAATTTCCACCACCACCACCACCCCTTTTATGCACATCATTCAGTGAGCTCGCTATTTTAATCCTAAAATAAACAGTCAGTGGCCTGAAACAAATCACTGACCAACCATGCCTATCTGTCCCTACTGTTATTCTTATGCATCTTTGGTTGTACTGACGTGGTTCCAGAGCTCATACTGCCTCTGCGTACTTGCTTCTTCCTCTATGAAACTCTCCCAACCTCCTGGTGGGTTTCCCCTCTCATTAATATGTGATCGTGGCTTATCTAAGGGTCACCCTGATCGATCTTTCAGGGACTGGATGATTTAAAGTGTCTAAGTGCCAAGTGTGGAAGTGAGTGCAGAAAATGAAGGAGTTAGTTAATAAGAGATTCCTATGCAATAAATGTTTGCATAGTTCCGTAGCGCATTGAAATATTCTTTAAAAAATTTCTGAAGGCATTTGGCATCGTCTTGAGGAAGCTAACATTTTGATTTAGAATCATAAAAATAGCACAACCTATAATATATTTTGGAGTTCTTCAGCTTTGCCAATTAAAAAGGCCGTTAGCCTGTCAGACCTGCAGATCCTGTCGGCTCCGAAACCTTTTTTCCATTACTAATTACTAGAACTGTGAATCTTATTTAGACTGTCGATTTTAATTTGATTAAATACGATTCAGTAGTAATAACATTTTCTGTCTGTTTTGTCTTAAACAGCTGTATTTATTACAGGTTTTAATGCACTACTAAACCACTAAAGTATTTAATCTTTAAAAATACTTAAAGTATATAAAATGCACTGAAATCATGTGTGACTTGTGTCGTTTGTTTGAATGATATGTATCATACAATGCAATATTTTTTTTTGCACCTCCAGTCAAGTAGGTGGAGGTAATGCACATACGGCACATATTAAGTAAAAAGGGATACACTTGCAAAATTGCATTTTTGTATTTTCTGCCGAAGTTGAGGAGCATTTTCAAGAAAGCTGTCTATTTTAGACTATTCAACATCTGCAACTTTACCTAAATAATTTAAAAAGTGTGACTCGTTTCCATTAACTGAACAGACCGACAAAAGACTGATTTAATCTCACATCTTTACTATTTATCATAGTATAATAGACTATTTTCTTTTCTTCACTCCTAAATCTTACGCTCACTTACTCTCTCTCTCTTCTGATTGGCTGCTGGCTCTCACCTGTCACACTGTAGTCAGACTTCTTTCGTTCAGGCTTGTTGAGACATGATGACTTTGGCAGTTTCTGAGTTGGCATTTGATATATGCATACAGTTTTTCCCAACGATTCCAACCTTGAAACAGCTCAGATTGTGATTTACTATTACACATACTGCACGTATTTCTAAATGCATGGACTGGGATTTACTTAATTTAAAAGAAAAAAAAATATGTCCCATCCTGTCAGTCGGCTGTAGTTTTACTCCTAACGCAGTATTATATTTTCCAGAAGTGACTGTAATGTCCAAATTGGAGACTGAAGTGCTGCCACTGAGATCTAGTTATTTAATCAAGTCTGTCCACAGCGCCCTGCTACATGACACCAGAACATTACGCGCGTGAAGTAAAAACACTTCCAGCCACACTGGCTCTGGTTGTATCATATACAGTATATACTGCACATATCTCATATACAGTGTATACATTATACACTGTAGTAACAATAATAGTAAGTTATTAGTAACATTGTTGTTGATGACGTTATTAACATGTTATTGATGATACTTGTTCTTGCATTTGCACAATGAAACTGTAGCCCACAGCTACAAAGCACCATGCATGTACCAATGACATGCCTAAGTACATGCAAAAAAATCAGTGTTTACTTCCCATGAAAGGCAACAGTGCTTCTCCTTGGTGGAAAGTGCCTTCCTGCCTGCCTGCCAGCCATGATGACACTCCATTTCTCTTCTGAACGCTTTGCAATCAGACAGTTTTAACCACAAGGAATCGGAAGAGGATGAAGGAGAATCTGTGCAAATGTATTAAATATAACTGCTGTCACATCCTCGACATTCAGGCAGCAGCACCGGCCATCGGAGGCGATCATCTGTCTCTTAATTGATCCGTTCAGCACTGACAATACACTCAATGTGTTTTTCTGGACATTAAGGACATAAACCCGACGTCAGGAGCATGTCTTTTATTTCTGTCATGTCTGCAGTTTTACAAGATGACTGTATTTCCGCACTAAACATCGCGTCACGGGACGGCGGCCTGTCGCTAGGCAGAGATCGCAACAACACTGCGCTTACCTGCACCTCCGACAGCCTCCTCACATCGCCTGTGCTCCCGCGCTGGAAGGATGCACCGTTACGTCTTCGCCAGCGCCATGTTCCCGCTCTCCGGTCCGGTCCTGATGCGAAGACGGCAGCCTACATCCGGGCTGTTGCTACGCAGCGCGAGCGAGAAAGCGAGCACACGGGAAAGCAGAGCAGAGCACCTGAGACGAGCGCGCGACGCACGCCGGGAGAGACGGCAAATCACGGCTCGTCACGACAACACGCAGGCTCCAGCCTATAGCGACTGAGGGGGGCGGGGGAGGGGGGGGGGGAGATTGGACTGCCTGGCTTTTGCTAAGTCACGGTCACAGACACTGACAGCCGTAACCAGGGCATCATGAGCAGGTGTGGCTGTGTTGTGCGTAGGACACGCCCCTTGGATATTAAAGCCACGCCTCCAAAACGCACAGCCGTAGGATATGTGGGGCGGATCATACAGTAGTATTTCACTCAAGTGGCGCGACCTAGTACTGTATTTTAACAGTCTTTACTGTGGTACTGTGTGCCTTCAGTTATTAGTCCTTTACTATCCGGTCATTTTAGTTTAGAATTGGATGTTGTGTCCCAAACTGCAATTCCTGGATAACATTAAATTATCACGTTAAGACACATAACATAAAATATGAATAAAGCGTCTACACCCCACTATAACTTTACTTTTGAAATCATTGGAAGCCAACACTTTAAATATCTCATTATGCTTGCTTTCATATGTGAATGCATTTAATTTCTCATGCTTGAAACATCCATTGTGCATTAAAGGTTTTGAAAAGGTAAACTACATTTTTACTGTAATTTCTATATTCACCATAGCTTAACATCTGATTTTGTTTTTCATAACTAACTATAGATTAAAGGTAAGTGATCATTAAAAAAAAAAAACTGCTTCAGGACTGTCATTTAACAACAAAATGCAGCAATGAAACATTTTCTTAGATTCATTGTTTAAAACTATTACAATAGATAGATTGATAGATAGATAGATAGATAGAGTGTCATTTATAAGAATTATAAGGGCTGAATGGCACCCCGATCCTGGAATCACCCAGGTAATTCCAGATGAAACCTGTAATGTCAAATCAATTTTGTTTGTTTGTTTGTTTGTTTGGTCGGTTATTTTCAGATTTCATATGAGTTCACCTGGGGGTGTTAATACAGCACTAGGAATTTTGCACTGCACTAAGTACTGTAATATAAAAAAAATGGTTAGGCCTATATATTAGATCAGCATTAATGTCTGATAATACTTGTGAGTAATGTAGTTCAGACCTCGCCATACAGTACCTGTAATTATTTCGTATAACAGCTCATACAGTTACCAGTAACAGACTGATAAATAGAAAGGACAAAAATAAGTAGCCATAAGTGTTTTCTTCCCAGTTATTATTATTCCTATTGGTATGCAATAATTTGTGCTCAGGCCATGGATGTGTACAGTGTTTACCTCGCAGCAGTTTCTGTCAGTCACATGGATGAAGTGAAGATGAATGTGACCACTGCGGGGCAGTACACACAAACTGGCCCAAAGCAGGTCTCTGGTGAATGTGATGGATTGGACAGATGGGTGATTCCACAGAAGATTGTGTCCCACTGATATTATATTTATAAATATACTTTACATGCAAACCATTGGAATTTTTTTTTACCTTTGGGTTAAGTGTCCTTGAAGTGAAGATATATGCATGTTCAAAATAAATAAGATATAATATCTACTGTATAAACAGTATTGTACTGTATACAATATCTTATTATGTTGTGAACACATTTTACATCTCATGTTGGAAACATCCATTTCCATTAATTTTGTATTATCGGTTATGATTGAATATGCTACATTTTTACTGTAATTTTTATATTAACCTTAACTGAACACATTGATATTCTACAAATATTTTATATTAATAATATATTAATATTCACATTAATATTCTACAAATCACATTAAATGTTCAACATAAAATTTCCTGAGGACATAAAGATAAGTGATCAATTAAAAAAACTGCTTCGGCATTATCATTAATCATAACAGAAAAATGCAGTCAGTGCCAGCAATGAAATTTTGTAATAATTAATAATATTGTTGCCTGATGTGAATATAGTTAGTTGGTGTGAGATAAGAGGATGCAGAGGAAATGGTTAGATGGAGGCAGATGATGCGCTGTGGTGACCCCTGACAGGGAAGAAGAAAGAAAAAGAGGTTTCCTGAAAATTGTGAGATTCTAAATGCACATTTTTAAAACTATTACAAGATAGATAGATAGATAGATAGATAGATAGATAGATAGATAGATAGAAAGATAGATAGGAATTGCATTTATAGGAATTATAAGAGCTGAATGGCACACCAGTCCTGGAATCACCCAGATAATACGTGTGCAGTGTCGTAGGTGGGTTAAAAGATTTTTACTACAGACAACCAGAGATAGATTTAATGATTTTGGGAGTCAGTTGTGTTTACCTGTAGAGAATATACACTGATCAGCCATTACATGGACAATAAGCAAAGCCTAGTCCATTCACAGAAAAGCCAGACAGGACAGGACAGCCCCAGAGGCACTGTAGAGTCATGCTCTGAGGAGCCAGATCTGCAGTTGCACAAGGGGAACCTACACAATACTGGGTGTAACATTTTGTGTTGTAATGTTATGGCTGATCAGTGTATATAACTCACTGTTAAATAATTCCTGCTGAAATAAAACAACTGTGCAGATCAACACAATTTAGGTCACAGCCCAAAGTTATGTCAGAGCACAGAGCATCATGAAATGAATTGTTAGTGTCCTAATCCTATGTATTCCGTCGATTATATAAAGCATGAAGTACCAATAAGTAAAGCAGTACAATATGACTGGAACTCTTTTTACAATAAAGCAGAACTTTAAATCATTGCCAGGCTTTTGTCTCTCTGTACGGAGTGTGATTTCTCAGCATTAGACTAATGCAGACACTCTGTAGTTGACAGCCCAGTTGACAACCCCCACAATCTTTTCCAGCCTACCATCCTCTCTCTGTGGCTGACTGGATCCTTTCCCATACTGCCTTGTAATGAAACAAGACTGGAAATCTTTTGATACTGTACATTAAAACTTGTAAACCACATGCAAATGATTTCTGGCCGTTAGCATGGTAGTTCCATATTTCTAAATGGCAAATATTTATCTTATTTTTTTGTTTGTTTGTTATAATCACTTTAAATGTTAAGCAATCTGTAGCTAAAAGCATGCATTTAAGCTTTATATATTCAAACTTTTCAAACATTTTGTTGTAATTTTTCGTCATGCTAGGCTTTATGATGACATAAGGGTAGACATAAGAGTAATGGAAATAAATACATTAGAGCACATGGAATGCTTGAAAAGCTTATAGGGATGCTCATTTTTCTGAAAATGCAAAAGCATTTTTCTGAAACAGCAGATGAAAGAAAATGTTTCTAAATGACATTTGTAAAACATAACAGCCCTGCAAATGTAACAGCTATACCACTTGCAAGGATGCATTATTGGTTTACATTAAAAGCTGCCGATTTGTATTTCATTTGTTGTTTATTACATTTATGGGCTCTTATTACATTGGCAGGTGTTACAGATGTCACTTGTGTGATTCACTTCAGATGCCAAATAGCAGACCGTACTCTGCCTCTAACTGAGCTTCTCTCTTACCTTAGATTATTTTATATAGATATTTAAAGCATGCATTTTAAATGATGATGCACTGTACAGTATAAAATTACCTCACAGGAATACTTCGGTGTTTTTCAACCTTATTTCCAGCCATGAAACTCACTCACTCATCATCTACACTGCTTCATCCTACAGTAGGTCACAAGGCAAAATACACCCCGGATAGGGAGACAAACCATCACAGGCCACGCATACTCACATTCATGCACTATGGGCATTATGGGAACACCAATTAGCTTAATATGCATGTCTTTGGACTGTGGGAGGAAACTACAAGGAGAGCATCCAAACTTCATGCACAGAGACCCAAGGCAGAAATCGAACCTGGATCCTGGAGGTGCTAGACCACAGTGCAAATTACTAAGCCAGCGTTGCCGCCCCAGCCATGACAGAAACCAGTAATGTCACTTTCCTTACACTTTTGTTCACAAGGTTTCGTAGAATTTATGTGCAATCATGTAGAATCTGAGGTACTAGTGCTTTTACTTTGCTATGTCATAGCATATTTTATGTTTCAATAGGCTCCATCTCTTAATAACAGATTTAAAGGTCAAATTGCGATTTGGCTTGATGCAGGTATAAGTAATAGAAAAAAAATTTCCACATAAAAAATTTTCTACTTCTCCAGAAGATGTCCTTAGGCTCATAGTACTGTATAAGTGAGTTTCAACTTATCAGGTATTACTTCTCAGTACTGTGTTGAAATTATCTCTGAAAATTATAAATGCACTATAGATAAAGTGGATAGAGATGTCTTTGAGTATTCATTTAAAACAATATTGCTATTTAATGTATGTTTTTCTTTCTTTCTCTATTCTCAGGACCGCATTCCTTTTTCTAAAATTGTTATTACTGCTGTCTGGTCAGAAATTGAAATGATGACAGGCATCCAACTCTACTACTACTACTACTAATAATAATAATGTAGTGGCATATACCGAATCAGTGTACATGTGAGCTCATGGAAATGACATTAATATGATTATTAAGCAATTTCAGGCCATGTTAATTCATACAAAATAAAAATTGTTGTTTAGATTTCCTAGATGAGTGAAAAGGGCTCAGGACAAATAACAGAGTTTAGATCCTATGTGAGAAAACTGTCCAATCCATAACAGAAGTTACTCTTGCTGGCCAGGCTGTTAGGAGTTGAGGCTCATGTTTTGCCTCAGTACATGATGTGTGGCTTTAACACTGCCTGCTGCGAAAGCTACAGGAGAGACACAAGGCCTGTCAAACCACCCAACATCTACTGACATAGATAAGGCTCAAAATAGAAACTCACCTTCTCCTAACAGCTGCATTCCACATCGCACACATAACTAAGAGTATCAAACAGCCAGAATAAACACAGTGGATCAGATCAGTGTACATCAAGCATTAAACATAACTTTTTTAACTGAATTACCAAGTGACACTCTCATTCTCACTCATTATACTCTTTACTGCTTATCCTATACAGGGTCACGAGGACAGCCAGGATGCGGTGCTAGTCCATCACACTCACTACGAGCAATTTGGAAACTACAGTACACTGCATGTCTTTGGACTGTGGGAGGAAACCGAAGTACCCAGAGGAAACCCATTAGGAGAACTATGCCACTGCGCTGCCCCAAGTAACATAGTTACTCCCCACAATAATAGCATGTCAAACTTTGAGACAGAAGGGCTGCTTAAGAAGTGCAAACTTTCTTTCTTCTTCTTTGACCACTTTATACTGATCAAAGTCATAGTGGATCAGTGTAACAGTAGGCCACATTAGGAACTATTAGTGTAAGCCATCAGATGAAAGCATACACAGAAATTCACTAGAGCTCATTAATTCAACCCTGGAGCTGTGGGGTGCCAGTGTCCTGCCCAGGAATTAAAATGATCCATTCATTAATCTGTGAGCTGATTTTAGTTGATCTAACTAACACTTAACGTTACTCACTCACTCATCTTCTATACCACTTTATCCTGGATTCAGGGTCACAGGGACCTGGAGTCCAACATTTTTGGACTGTGGGAGGAAACCCACCAACCACAGGGAGAACATGCAAACTCCATGCACACCGAGACGGGAATCGAGCCTGGCCAGGAATCGAACCCGGACCCTGCAAGGCGACAGCGCTAACCACTACACCACCGTGCCAGCCTTAATCTTACTATGCATTGTAAAAACATTTAACATTAACCACTGAGCTTGATTTTCTTTGAACATTAACTTAGACCAGGGGTCTCCAATTCCAGTCCTGGAGGGCCAGTGACCAGCACAGTTTGTAATTCACCAACACCTAAACACACCCACTGAACCTAGTAAATGAACCTAGTAAATGACAGATTATTTGAATCAGCTGTGTTTGAGAAGGAGAATCACCAAACTGTGTTGGACACTGGCCCTCCAGGACTGGAATTGGAGACCCCTGACTTAGACACTTGACTTAAATCTGTATGGCTTTATGCATTCCACTCCTGCAACATGCCACATTTAGGCATTTGGCAGACACCCTTATCCAGAGCGACTTCCATTTTTAATTCATTACATATCTGAGCAGTTAATGCTCAGATATGTAATGTTAAGATATGTTAAGAGCCCAACAGGGGAGACTTGGTGGTTGTGGGGTTTGAACCTGGGAACTTTTGGACCATAGTCCAATGATGATCCTAGTCTGTAACCCAGAACAATTTTTTTCTCACTTTTTTTTTTTATTTGTAGAAAAAGATGGTGATTAATTATAAGTAAGCGGCTGAAGAAGAAGAAAAAGTGAGTGAGTGTTTGTGCTTCCCAGTGTTTGTCTGTTTTTTTTTTTTGGTAACCATAGACACCCCAAATTAGTTCACTGAAAATTCGACTCCTATAGAATCATGTGACGATTATGAAATTCTCCTGTCATGGATTACACACTCACTCATTGTCTACACTGCTTCACCCTGTATACAGGGCCATCCCAGGAGACCTAGGGCACGAGGCGGGGTACGCCCTAGACAGGGTGCCAGTTCATTTCATTCACACACTATGGGCAATTTTGAACGCTAATTAGTCAAATCTGCATGTCTTTGGACTGTGGGAGGAAACGAGAGTACCGGGATGAAACCCACACGGGGAGAACATGCAAACTCCATGCTCACAGACCCGAGGCGGGAATCGAACCCTTGACCCTGGAGGTGCAAGGCGACAGTACTAAATGCTGCCTGTCATGCATTGATATCCAGTATGTTTGTTTTGTATTGAATATCACACCTAATTAGATGCTAAAATAAAATGTTAATATTTATATACTACAATGATGCTGAACATGTTGTATAAGTAGAATTAAATATGCATTACATATTAGACTTTAGTTCATATCAACAAGCTGTCTGCTTTTTGTGTGTTAAAGCATTGTAATGTTCGGTCTACCCTAAGTGCCTAACATTTCCCAGCTTAAAGAAAAGGGCTTTATAGTATAGGCTAGTGTTGAACAACACCACAGTTGTGCCACTGTTATTGCATTATCACACTCCTGACTAGTCAAGCGAGTTTTTGAGAGTCTCATGACTGCTCACAATAATGCAGTGTGATGGACTCAGGTACTCCAGTGTATCACCAATGGCTTGTTCAGCCTAGATCTGTGTAACTTCATTGGATAAGGTTTGGCAAATTAGGAAAGAGGGAGTGGCCAGATTATATATGTATGTAGAGACATCAGGTTCCTTCTCCCAGAGATCTTTGTCGTTGTGTTTCCCAATCTGCTTTGCACTTTAACAGGTACGTTAATACTATATTTTCAAATTTTTGTGTGTATGTGTGTTTTGAGTGTATGTGGGCTATCCCATCATTTGAACTAAAATGTTGTCTGCTTATTTAACAGTTCATTATGTAATACAACATCTTTAGTCACAATTTAATGTCTACATTAGAACACATTCTAAATGTCTTGCATTAATTTATATACTGTATCTTTGACATTTAATATGTCTGCTTTGCAAACATTTATAGTAAACCCTCCATGAAATCATGGTGTGGGTGCCAATTGCATTGCACATTTCAGTGGTTTAAAAAAAAAAAAAGTCTTTAAATCATATCTTTATTTATTCATTTAATAAAAAAATTAAAATAACTCAGTTCTATTAATATCTAATTAATAATAAATTAAAGCATTCGGTCTATTTGACATGATCATAATATGTATGTCGTACTGTATAGTATTCTGTACCATTTGGAATATTATATTAAACAAAATGCCTTAACCTGCTGAGACCTAAACTATACTGTTGTGTACATTTGGGTCTCAAGTGGTTAAGCAGAAACACTTCTATAAACTAACAGTAGCATGTTTAAGCTCATGCTGCAAAAATTTGTCAGTATGTCACAGCTTATCTATATGTCTGTTTAATTCACTATATGCAAATCCTATAACTTCCCCAATGTTTGCTCATGATCCACACCTTCCACACCTATCTTTCATCAGATATGATGAACTGCCAATCAACTGGACAACAGGGCAACTGTATGTGGCCTTGTCAGAGCACTCAGCAACCAGGGGCCCCAGTGTGGCCCAGTCAACCGTACCAACCATGCTGGCCTTATCAGCCCAACCAAGCAAACTGGCCTGGAATGCAGCCCAGTGTACCAAACTGGCCAGCTTACCAGCCTGCACAACCCCCCCAGTCAGTTTGGCCAAGTCCTAGTCAACCCATCTCACCAAACCAACTAATGCCACCAAGTCAACCAAGCCAACCCTTCTCACCAAGTCAACCAATGACACCAAGTCAACCAAGCCAAACAATGACACCAAGTCAACCAATGACACCAAGTCAACCAATGACACCAAGTCAACCAAGCCAACCAATGCCACCAAGCCAACCAATGCCAACTAATCAACCAATTCAGCCTGTCCCACCAGGCCAAGCAATATGGCCCTCACAACTACCCAGTCCTACTCCCCCATCATGGCATGGAAATCCTGGCCAGCCAGGTTGGCCTAATCAGGGCTCCACTGGCGTTCAGCAGTATTCATGGCCTCCTGTCCCACACACAGCACCTGTGGTAAGTCATTGTACTATAACTGTAGACACTTGCAAATATTCAATTTGGTCTACAATTTTCAGTATAACATATAGCAATTCACCCATTTATATTCATGATTGTCTGACAGTAGTCCAGGGAGATTTCAAGGCACTGATAAACAGATTACCCTCCTAAACTGTTTCAATCTGTTTTGACCCTATAGTCAGTGCCTTTCAACATGAATTTTCCCAGAGGCATCTATGATAAGCTGATGCTTACAATAAGAGGACAAGTAAAGCCTGATGCAAAAATGTAGGTGAACATTTTACATTCCAGATAATGTGTGTTTAAATAACCTATTGTTTGTCCTGTAATTTTAAATAATAACAAAAAATATCCAATCGATTGGATTTGCAGGAAATTAGCACCCTTCAATGATACAGCTTTAACTTTATATGTCCCAGGTTTACTGTTAATTTTGTACGTGGAAATGACATCGCCCTGCATATCAACCCACGTTTCAATGAGAGGGGAAAGCAGGTTCTTGTTCGCAACCACAAGCTGGGGGATCAGTGGGGACCAGAGGAGAGAACGCTCCTAGCACCATTCCCCTTTGCCGCAGGACAACACTTTGAGGTAAGAGACAACACAGTCAGGAGAGAACACAAACAATAAAGGTTATTAAAAGGACAATATAAATATACGTTTATGGCATTGTATAAAATTGAGCACCCTGGTAATGAAACAATTTCTGTTCATTACGCTGTTGAATGCAGACTTGAGGTCTGCATTTATTTACAGGATCTCCTCTTCCTCTATAGATGAAGATACTCTGTACAACAGAAGAATTTAAAGTGGCGGTCAATAACACACCTGTATTTGACTTCAAGCACCGCATCAGGGAGGTGAACCAGATCGATCGTATCAACATCCTGCATGATGTCATTCTAACATCCGTCAATGTGGACACTCTTCCTTGAGACCCAGCCACATAACTGCAGTCTATACCTTACCTTTGTGTAGAACACTTAGGAACAAGATTACTTGTCCTTTGGTCTTTGTTATTCTGAAGTTCTTCCTGAAGGGTTGTTGTGTATCTCTCCCTTCACAAACGTAGACATGCTTTTCCTTACCATGGTAAAAAAAAGTACAATTATGTTTTATTTGCATATGAAATATACATATAAAGTGAAAATGATTGTTATTCTATGATCAGTAAGTTTTCATGTAACAATACTAATGGAAAATGATTATGGATGGTTAAAGAAGATTGTTAAAGTCTGACAAAGTATGTAACCACTCCTCATTTTATTTTAAGAACATTAGCAACAGCAAGTGAAATGAAACCTGTGGTACAGAAGGTACAACCAGAAACAACAAAAACACAACCTCACCCGACAGTTAAAAACAATTAACATGTGCTTACAGCATTCTCCCTTTCGAATTTAATCAAAGTATGTGGAGTAGGTATCTGCTTAAAACTTTATTAAAATGGAAAAAAAATTTAATCCATCATGTATTTAAAAAACACAAACATGTTACTTACTTAGAAAACTAAACACAGACACATTAAAATATATATATTTACTTGCATAAATCGCTCAGTCAAAACACACTATAAAATGTGGTTGCTCACTCTTAGGGCAGTGCTCGGAAAGAAAAGAATGAACACCAAAAATCTAAAAAAAAAAAAAAATAATAATAATAATCTTGGTAGACAATTAAAATATGTGCAACACTACCAAATTTGTAGTTAAGCCATTCAGTGCATCATTCCCATCTTTACTACAACATTAACGAGATCAGGATATTAAATCCCATATAGATGTTCAAACTACACTTTGTGTTCAAGTCTCTTCTCTACAGACTGCAGTAGAAGCTGAGAGTATTGCTCCAGCAGAGCCATTGTCTTCTCTTCACCTTCACCAAGTACAGTCGGGCCTGAAGGACGAGTGAGTCCCGGAACGGCGCCCAGCTCAGAGTGTGCCGTGAACAACGCCTCCATTAGCACACGCTTCATCTCCTCCTGCTCCAAGCTCACATTTTCAACATAGGAGCTCACCTAATCCAACACATCCACAGAATCACACACGGACCAGCTAAAAAGACAGTCAGAGTTTCCAAAATAGGCCATAATACAGGCCTAAATAAAATTACATACATACATAAAATATATAAATTTATATATATATATACACACACACACACACACACACACACACACACACACACACACACATATATATACACACACATATACAGTGAGGTCAATAATTATTTGATCACCCTGTGATTTTGCAAGTTCTCTTATTTAGAAATCAAAACCA
>JAQMYJ010000020.1:8298371-8310129 GCA_030014305.1 Clarias laeviceps
AAGTGATCAAATACTTATTTGACACAGTAATTCACAAATAAATTGTTCAAAAATCATACAATGTGATTTCCGGATTTCATTGTCTCTCACTGTGGAAATGCACCTATGCTGAACATTGTAAACCCCTCCATGATTTCTAAGTGAGAGAATTTGCAAAATCACAGGGTGATCAAATACTTATTGACCTCACTGTAATTACCTGATGCCAGATGTGTTATTTGTGTTATACCCGTTTGTGAAATATGTAAGGTACCAGATGTTTGGCATACAATAATTAGTCTACATATTCATCATTCAGACACAGTTAAACGTCTCACATTTGAGACAGTTTGATCCCACCTGGCCTGAGTGACAGCAGATACGTCAGTGCCCAAGTGATGAGGCCGAGGCAGGGTGCAGATAAAATGCAGGTCAGACGGGTTAAACACTCGCACAGTTCCATCGGCGCATGCGCAGAAGATCAGCTCCTCAGTGACAGAAAGAGCACTCGCTGTACTGGTCTACAAGTTTGAATAAATAATAGAGGGCATCACAGTGGGGTAATTAGACCTTCGTCTTATGAACAGCAGTTAATTGTTTTCTTTAAAATTAAACTTGTTTGCAGGAGAACCATTCTAAATAATCCTAATGTGAAGCTAAGTGAAAACATATATGTACTGTAATATCTGAAAACGTAGATAAAGTTCAGACTTATCTGGTCTACCCGTTTTTAATCTGATATTATGGATGAAGAGATAAAATGAGGTCCCTGCTAACAGCAGTGTCAACCCTTTAACAATAAACACTAGAAAAAGATTGACCGAAACCTTATGCATTATCCATACAGAGTTCTGGAGCTCTGCAGTGAGAATGGAATAGGTTCTCTGGGACGCACTCACCCGTAGGTCTACCCACTTATCCAGCATCCTCTTATCGTTAAACTCACAGAGGAGCCCTGAAGAAGTGATACAGAAAATACTCTCAGACTTCTCACCACGGCCACAGGCTACATCACAGAAGTTGTTGTTCTGCAACTCCCCCAAGAGGCCTGAGCGGCCAAGCAGTGGAACAGGGGCTGTGAGCTGCTGTGAAAAAACACAGTGTCGACATTAATGATTGAGTGCTAAGCACAGAGGAGGTCTGGGAACACAGTTATATTCTGATTATAAAAATGCAAAAGAATGCAATTTATGGTTTTATCTTTACCACAGAGGTATTTGATTGGTCTCTAAACTGTAAATCTGGGGTATGAGGAAAAGGGTGTGTAGAAAAGGATAAAATTCATAAATCTAGAGTGAAAGGGATGACAGAATATCAATCTGGATGATGGGAAATAACTAAATCTAGAGTAGGAGGATAAATCTAAAGTAAAGAGGATAGGTATAGGCGATAATCAATTTAGATTAAGAAGCATGACTGTATAAAGCTAGAGTAAAAATTGTACAAAGTATGGAGGATAACTTAGAGAGATACTGTATAAATCTAGAGTAAGGAGGATAGTTGTATATACATGGAGAAGGGGTACAAGTTAGAGGGTAACTGGATCAATCTGGTGTAAGGTGAATAATTGTACACATCTAGAATAATACCCCCATCTCACCTACGCGGTTTCGCGCGATTTCCGCAAGTACGGTTCATCATGATTCACCGCGAGTTTACGTTTCCATCCTTTCGCGCGAAAAATGAAACAAGGGTTATTTTTTTTTGGTGGTCCTCACGGAAGCTCATGAACCTTGTAGAACTTTGCGGAATGTTGGGCGGTCACACGCAGCGGCTCACGGTGCCCAACACCACATCTCGCCGCGAGTCAAACCGCATAGGTGAGATAGGGGTATTAGGTCGCATTTTGTATATGGGAAACACATGCAAATACTGATTAAGGGGAAAGTATGTTAATTTGAAGTGTTTTGGATGATTGACACACTTTGGAATAAGGATGAAAAGCAGGCAGGGTTAAACACATCCTTTGTTATATCAAAGTACTACTTTAACATAGAAGCTTAAGATTTAGTGAACCTAACAGGATCCATCAACCTCATACGCCTCACATGTAGATCGTTAAACAGAAGAAACCCATTTAATGATATTGCATTTAAGAAATGGAGTACAACTGATTTTTCCAACCAGATCCACTCCAGCTCATGAGTAAACGATACCTTGTTGGAGTTGCAGGGATCCAGGTACCAGTATCGGACATGTCTGTTCCCAGCGGTCACAAAGTAAGAGCTGTCCTCAGAAAAAGACACCGCTGTCACCTTACTGGACACCTTGTTAGCAGCCACCAAAATGTTTTTCTGTGAGAGAGAGAGAGAGAGAGAGAGAGATACACTGTACATTAATAAATTTAGGTGAATCATCTAAGAACTGTACATTATCTGAGCTTCTCCCTCACATTGCATTTGGCTAGATACAGTTCATGCGTTTTACCTTCCAGGCCCACACATTGACACTCATGTCGTGCTGGTAGCCAATGCTAACGATGTACTTGCTGTTCGGAGAGAAGGCCACACAGGACACCCCATACTTGTGCTCCTTAAGCTCGGCCACCTGAGAGCCATCAGCCACATCCCAAACCCGCACCGCAGGAAGGTGGCCACACTTAGAAGAACAGAGGAAGAGATGAAGAAATGGACCGTCATAAGAGTCGGCGCAAAACATCCAACAAGTATGTTGTCATGACTTAAAATACTGATCCAGGGATTTTTTAGTGCCTGACATTCCTCCCAGTTCATAATTGCCTGATGAAGTCTGACGCTACATACACAGGCGACGTTCTGGTCACCGAAGCAGTTTGCCATGTTCGCATTTTTAGACCAGCAGAAATCTTGTAATTTTAAAAAAGCCTTATAAAAATACGGACTCACAACACTGTCATGCAGGAGGAGTATTACAGATAGGAGGATTAACGTGCTTTAGAAAAGATGCACACCAAAATATTTTTCTATACAATTAACATGATTATTCACACAGCTTTATGCAACATTCAAGCTTGTCATACTGTAAATGCATTACCTCTCCTGTAACAAGATATTTGCCATCTGATGAAAAGGCTAAAGCAGTGATAGTTTTCCTGCAGAGAAAGAAAAACAGTTCGTCATACCTAGAGAGTTATTCACTGAATAGATCATTCTTTAATCATTATTCATTTGTTACCTGGATGTGTTGATTATGTGTTGCTGTTGGTTCTTTGTGGGGTTCAGTAGCACTACTACACACCTGAAGAGAACACACACATGCACACACCATAAGAGACAGCTACATCTTCCGTTTGTACACAAAAGGTTAAAAATACATGTGAGGTGGCCTTTACAAACTCATTATCCGGTGCTGTGAATAAAGTCTGGCGAACAGCCAAAAATTAACCAATTAAAATGACTGTACATTTTCTCAAAACAATGTACTAACTTTCTAACCTTGTCTGGGCTTTCTGCAAAGTTTAAACAACTGCTGCTGCAGATTCTACTGTAGGCCATGACCAAAGACCAATACAGAGAGGCAGAATTCATGGTCAAATTTACATTGATTGATTGCATATTAAATGCAACTTTAATTTAAAAAATAATAATAATAACAAAAAAAAATTATAATAAATAAAATAAAAATAAAAAATCACAGAAAATCACAATATCAGTTCGCCATATATGATCAGAAACTTAAGACACTAAAATCAAGACTTTCTTTAAAAGAAAGTAACATTAAAATAAATGAGAGACACATGTTTTTAAACCCAAACGGATCAGTTTCTTGCTGGTATAAAATTTGGATTTGAACAGGATCTCACAGACCCTCTATATTTGGCAAATCAATTCTCTATTCGGTTTTCAATATACAATTTGTGTATTTCCAGAAGGCCAACTGGCTCTTCAAGATACAAACCCTGCTATAACAAACTATAAATTATGCAGCTTCAGCACCAACAAGTGCAAATGCAAATGGAAAGGCCAATTCTAATCCAGATGAATAAATGCTTAATATTAACAAACAGCTCTAAGATACAGTCATACAGAAATGAATTGATTACATCATAGAATGCTAAGAAACTGAAAACACAATCAAGATTAAAATCAAGCAGGCCATTAAGAGGCTCGCGGTTTATTAATGCCATTAAAGGGCACTCTTTGGTGTCAAAACTGTGTGGACTTTTGCAAAGCATTTCCATATTCACTCATGTTTTCCATAATGGACTCAACAAGAAATACTGTAATAATTGTAAATAATTGCATATTGTGTGAAAGCTTTTAAATTACATGGGGGTTGACCTGCAACATTTAATCTGACCGGCTAGTCTTCTGTATAAAATAAATAAATAAATGCTTCCATTATAAAGCCTTACACTCACCCAGCAGGATAGGCGACAATCCCAGAGCATGGATCACACGTTAGTCCACTGCTTCCTGTAGTTGTGATACCAAGCACTCTCTCCAGAGTTAACTGTAACGACAGAAAGTCAAACTGAAGGAACTGCCAGGATCAAAACAGTACAGAAGAAAAAGGATATTTCACTTTCTATGAAGACAATTTCACATGGGATTCATAAAACAGCTTTTTATTAAGACTTGTTACTGTTAAAACATTTTGAAAATCATGACTTGATCAGTTTTCAAACTTAACTGGCATTTAATAATGAAACAGCATCAATCACATCCAATCCGCGTTAACATTTATAGTGATTACCTTTAACTGAAAACAATGATGTCTTTAATCAGACAAGAAAGAGGGAGGGAGGGGGGTACTTATTTATTCAGACATTCACAACTGTTAGCACAATCTGCTTTATATGCATACGCTTTGTAATCACTGGATCTCGACCTTAAGCACTGAAAGCATTAATCAGGAGACAGCAAATCAATGCCATTGATCAAGTACTCAGTGAGCATTCTTCAAGTGACTCATTCTGTTAATACTTTTTACCAATATTTGAGTTTTATCAATAAGTACTGTTACATGATTTTATAAGCTGTATGATTTTACATCATTATATTACATAACGTTACATTATACATTGATCAGCCATAACATTAAAATCATTAACATTAAAACAACCTAGGATTTGGATTCTCCTTGTGCCACTGGAGCAGCTATGGTGTCTGGCACCAGAACATTGTGGGATGTGGGATGGAACCTCCTTGGATCAGATTTGTTTGTTCTGAGCAACGTTGCTTAGTTGGACTGGGATCGGGGGAGTTTGGAAGTTTTTGAAGTTTACCGACCTTGGAGTCTTTGCCTACTGGGACCGTGTGTGGCAGGCTGTGATGCACTGGGTGTTCTGGTGCCTTTTATATTATGGCCAGCGTTGACTTTTCTTTGCCAATTTTTGCTGCATTGGCTTTTAGTGGGATCAGATCAGACGGGCTGATCTTTGGCCTTTGAAGCATGGGTGAGCCTTGAGTGCCCATGATCCGGTCACCAGTTTACTGGTATATACTGTAATTGTTAATCAAGGTCACATGGCAGTGGTGTCAATGTTATGGCTGATTAGTCTTTTATATTATACTTTACCCTAGTATATACTGTATGTATACAGACATGGAAAAAGTAAGTAGACACACACAGTTTTATAATAAAACTTATGCACTAAAATTAGCCATGACTATAATTACTATTTATTCTTTTCAGATTGAAAAATACCCATTTTTAAGCATGCCTGGGTCTTAAAATTTTTAATTACACATACTGTAGTTATGTTTCATAAAAATAAAACAGATCTCATCAGTCCCAATGATGTGTATAGTGTGGATTCAGTTTTTAGACAAATGTCATAAATAGTATAATATAATAAGATTGTATATATTATTATATATTAACCCAAATAAAATAAAAATGTGTTATTAGTAGAGACGACTTCAAAACAAATGCAGGTTTATAAAGGTTCAGACATATTAAACCACTGGATGACAACAACTGTTTGCAAACTATTGCACAGCAAGACAAAACCAACAATAATAACTTAAAGGTCAAGAAAAATAACTTTAAATTGTTTATGTAATAATTATACATTATTATAACATACAAATCATATGCAGGACTAAGATGTTTGTCTTTATCTCTAAGGCTTCATGTTTATATAAGGCTGAATTTATTTCAGTATTAATGCTAAAAATTAACACACAGTCAACAATCTTGTATTTAGAATATATATATATATATATATATATATATATATATATATATTTTTTTTTTTTTTTTTTTTTTTTAAATAAGTACTGACAAAATAGCATGATGGCTTAGGCAACATTAACACCTGCCACAATTAACAAAAAAGAAAAAAGAAAGAAACCTGTGGCATTAAAAAAAAAAATGCACCATTTCAGGCAACAATATATCTTTTTCAAGATTTTGTTGGATGTTACAAAGTACCTTCTTAAATCAACATCACAAATCATTAAAAATAAGGAAGACAGAGAGACAGCTTAGTTTTCTTCTTCACATGAACATCTACTGTATGTTGGAATTTCCATCAGGATAAATAAAGTATTTATCTATACATTAATAAAACCTACAGATGATGCAACTTCCTCTTGATTATATGACTTGCAAAAATAATCCAAATGTTTTATAACATAAGGGTGGATGTATTTAGCTGGCTAGGTTACAGAGTGTTGTGCGACATGATTAAATCTGCATGGGATGTTTTGCACATGAACATTATTGCAAAAATAAATTAATTAATTAAAAAAAGATTACTGATCATATTTCAAAGTAAGAAGGCAGAAATGCTATTTAACAGAAAATAAACATGCATGTTGTATGCATGTGTTATTGTGAAGTAGAGTTTACCTTTGTTTAAAATCTATTCACTTCTATTCATATACACACACAACTGTAATATTATTTGGAAGCAAATAGCAGCCGAATACCAAACCATGGTAACATGTGACTAGATATGCACTGCTGTAAATTTTTCATGCATTCAAAGTAATGCAGTGCAGGAATTAAAACAACTTTAACAGTTCAATAAACGAAGACTGGATTTCTTGTTTTCTTTTTTTAAGCTGTCTTCATCTCTTTTACACGGGGACTGACTTCCTCAGTTTCATTTAGCACTAATGATCATCATCATCATCATCATCAGGTGTTTCTTTAACTGAAAATAGGTGACATTGATCTACCTTGTTGGTCGGGTTTTCTTTGTCCAGCCGTCGGCTCCTCGGCAGCTTTATGTGCGGCGAGCGCAGGAGATTTTTAATCCTGGTTTTAATGTTTGAACCCTCCATAAACTCCTGACTGAAAGTTCACACTAAACTTCCCAACGGTTCACAGCTGACCTCATGTGCGCGCGCGATCAGTGACTCTCAAAGCCAAATAAACAACAGCATAAAAGTTATAAACGCACAAGTATATCAATTTACACACTAGTGGATCTTGATTGGCGGCGGCGTAAACCACGTGACTGTTTTTTTTTTTTTTTTTTTTAAATACCTTCTCACCTGGGACGTACCCCAACCTCATGGGGGTCATGTGTTTGGGCGTCTCCTTTTTAACGTTTAACATACAGTACAATAAATAAAGATGATCACACACTGTAGGATAATAATGGGTTTAACGATATTAGGATTAAATTAAATACCCTTGCCATAGTTACTCAGAAAATACGCATAAATGAGACATGTTTGTTTCCATATTTCTTGATAGACCTACATGAAATGCACTCTGTACCACGTCTAGACGATGTCTGTGCGTTTACATGCATTAATTATGTCTGTGAAAAAAATCTTGATAATATCATTACTTTACCTTCTCCCTGATATTCACCCAAAATGCACACCCTTGATGTACTTCTCTTCATTTAGATCCATTGTGTAGCCTGGAGCCTATTCCAGGAAACTCAAGGCACAAGGCAGGACACACACACACACACAACGGGCAAATACTAACGGGAAACACCAATCAGCCGCATGTCTTCAGACTGTAAGAGAACATGAAAACTCCACACACAGACCAGAGGTGAGATTCAAACCCCAACCCTGGAGGTGTAAGTTGACAGCACGACCCACACAGTGAATTATACCAAGTAAAACCACTGAATGTCAGGGCCATTTTGAGGCGCCAAGTGCTCAAGCAAAGAAAAGGGCACTCACCTAATCAACACTTGTTCACAGTATTATATTATTGCCAGGTTTTCATTCAGATTTTAAAAGCTAAAATAATTCACTCACTCACTCCTACTACCGCTTTATCCTGTATACTGGAGCACAGCGGGCCTGAAGCAGGGTACACCCTGGAAAGAGTGCCAACTCAGAGCAAACTCATTGCATCTCACACTACCAATTAGCCTAATCTGCAAGTTTTATTCAAAGTTTCCTGGGAGGAAACTGAAAGACCCAGAGGAAGCCCATTAAGCACAGGGAGAACTTGCAAACTCATGCGCACAGACCTGAGGTGGGAATTAAACCCGGACCTTTGAGGTGAAAGGTGACAGTGCTGACTAAGCCACCATACTGCGGTTATTTACAATATTGTATTATATTATAAGCATTTTTTTGATTAAAAAAAAAAAAGTTAAATTATTTGTCACATGTACCTTACAGCATAGTGAATTTTTTTTTTCACACATTCCAGTTAGGAAGCTGGGGTCAGTCGTCAGCCAAGAAACAGCAGCCCGGTAACAGATAGGATTAACTGCCTTGCTCAAGGGCTCAGCGGCGGCAGTTTGCCGTTCAAACCTCTGAACATAAATCCTGTGATCTACAGCCTTAACCATTTGAGCCACCACCATTCTTTAAAATCTTGGTGATTCTAGACAGTTATCTGCTGCTATCTTTGTGGCAACAGTTTGGAAAAGAACCACATATACTGGTCAGATGTCCACATGCTTTTGAGCATGTAGTGTAAGATAGCAAAAAAAAAAAAAAAACTAAACCATAACTGAGCAGGCTTTTAAAAGAGCTTCTGATAGACAGGCAGACAGATAGGCAAGCAGACAGGCAGACAAATAGATGCATATGAACTATAAGTGAAAACATCTAACAACCACAACTCTTGGTTATTGCAACATCTGTCCAGACTCCTTAGAAAGTTATCTGTTAAAATGTTTTGCTTGGGCCGGTGCTAGTGAGCAGCACATATAATAAAACAGGCTTTCAGATGCTCCTCCCTGCTAAACCTTTAAACTCGACAGACAGTCGTCTACCTTGTATCTTCTACCAATCTCTTTCCATGTACATCAACTGATTGCCTGATATTTGGCAGCCATTGTGTCTCCACCCCAGCTTGGTTTTATAGTTTTTACACACTGTAGCAAAAGGGACAGTCATTTAGTTTATTGTTACTGCTACCCACTAAAGTTATGGAGAGTTCACTGGAATCTTGGACATAACTACCACTTAGTCTGTCGCTTGCCACAATATTGCTGGGTTTTATGTGTCCTTTGTGTCAATATGTGCATTTCTTTCATTATATATATATCGTTATAATAATTTCAACAGCTCAAAATTAAATATATGAAAAAAAATCTTGATGTGAAGATGTCCAAGAACTGGTAAAAAACAGCAACACAATAAAATAGTTTATCATCACTATTACAGTTTCAGTCAAAAGTTTGGACACAGGTTTGAATTTATTTTCTAGATTCTTGAACAATACTGCATTATTTTAAACAAACTATGAAATAACACATTCGGCATTGGTATGTTGTATTTTAAGATACAAAGGTCAGCCGCTCTGGAATAGTTCTTGCAAGAACAGTATTGTCAAGAGCATTTGCAAAACCCATCAAGCACCATGATGAAACTGGCTCCGATGTAGACCATCCTAGAAAAGCGAGACCAAAACTTACCTCTGCTGCAGAGGAGAAGTTCAGTTAGAGATACCAGCCTCAAAAATCACCAATTAACAGCACCTCAGATTAGAGCCGTTATGGCTTTACAGAGTAGCAGACACATCTCAATATCAACTGTTCAAAGGAGATAATTTCATATTTTGGATGCTTTCTCTAATATCAAAATGTTGGTATTTGGGTAGAAACCTATTCCTCAAGATCTGATTATCAATATCTTTGTCTAAGTAGCAGACACATCTCTACATTAACTGTTCAAAGGAGATTATTGGATGCCTCCAGCATTGTTTTACTGTGTAGACAGAAATGACAATCCATGGGAATGAAAGGTGTGTTAACTTTTGACAGGTAATGTGTTATAGCTAAATATTCTTAATCAAATTACTATTCCCTTTAGTTTTTAATGGCCCTACTGTATGAAAAAGATGAAAGGTTTGTAACACTATCAAAATCTTTTTTATAAAACTCATCTGCTTCTCTCACTTCTGGAAGTCTAAACAGGGTCCTGAATGACCTCAATACTTCATTAGAATACCTGTATTTTATGAGTAGACTTTGGAGAACCATTATTGAAGAATAATAAAAATACATTAGGAAACAAGTTTTTGTATGTATATTTATTTATGGGAGAGTCAGCAGTCATATGGCTCAGTCTGCATGTTTTGTTCAATAAGGCAGTGTTTAGGTCAAGCTTAAACCCAATAATGCATCTCCTAATAGGTACAAGCATTGACCTTTCTGTGTCTGAACATATTGCTGAAATTTGGCAACTTTCCCTATGACCTTCAACAAGTTGTTTTTAAACATAAAAATGCATACAATATCTGGTCTATCAGAATAATATTCATACTCCTTTACAATCTTACCAATGCGTGGAAATGCACAAAACCTTCCTTTCACCTATATAGGAAATAAATGTACAGTATAACTGTATAGCAATTACTTAGTAAAAGTAACACTAAAAATGTCATTGCATTTGTTGCTTATCCAAAAAAGGCCAGTGTGGGCACACTTTATAACCAAATAGGCTTTCATTATAACCAAATAGGAGACACATTTGATAGTTCATCTGGGATCAAGCTCTTGCTTGGAATTTCTGGATAGACTAAAGACCTCTGGTTTACAGTCAATGGCACATCTTCAATTAAATTCCAATATTTTTGCCCACTTTAAGAATGCGTTGGTTCAAAAGGAATCATTTCCTACATTAACACATCTAGATATAAATATCAGGAAATTAATGCTGAATATTCAATCTATCGCCTAATGTTTTTTTTGACCTCCAAACAAACATTTCTTCAGTGTATCAAAACTAAGAAATTCCCTTCTTGTTCCAATACATTCTGAGAGGACTTCAAACCTAGCAATTCTTGAGTTAATTGACTGGATTTAACAAACATTAAAAAAAAGATAACATGAAAACTTTCATAAAATGACATATATTTAAGTCGGTATACTTTATCAAAGACAGCACTTACTACCTCAAAATCTGTTAACCAAAAGGTATTTATACAGCCAAAGATTTTTCGGAATAATGAATTAGGCCCAACAGAAAAATCAGTAAAAACAACATTAATGAAATAAATGTGTTATATGCATACAATCCGTGATTCCAATTCTTGTTCAATCCTTATTAGCAAAATATTAACTTCTGAATAGACATGACAAGAATATACAAAAAAAGCATATTAGTGACTTTTCCCCAACATGGGTTTCTCAGTAAACAATTATCCATACATTAATTTAATGTTTCATTCACATGCTGTCATCACTCCTGACAATTCTCAGGTTGGGCCACAAGTGTATGCACCATTAAATAAGAGATGTAAATGTCCTCCTAAGCATTCTTTATCTCTGGTGCATATTGACAAACCCTGATCTGTTTTTTTGTTAATCTGCTGTAGCTTCAGAAAATCAAACCCAAAGAAGTCAAAGCTGTATTATTAATAGTGACAATGGAAGAAAAATGTCTGGAGTGTAAGGGGGGGGGGGGGGGGGCGTAAA
>JAQMYJ010000020.1:8315543-8332523 GCA_030014305.1 Clarias laeviceps
ATTTTCTCAGTTTAAACTTTTGTTCCGTGATTTATGTTCTATTCTGAATAAAATATTGACATTTGCCATCTCCACATAATTGCATTCAGTTTTTATTCACAATTTGTTTAGTGTCCCAACTTTTTTGGAATCCGGTTTGTACAATAAAGCCCCAGATTTATTTTTAGGTTGGATAGATAATCTAAAAAAAGCTCAATTCTTCTTAATTCTCTTTTAATTGTAATCTGTGTTAATAAATTTTTTTGTTGTACACAGGTAAAAGAAAAAGACCAGCATGCAGAGCTGATGGAATACCTTAAACGGGCAGATGAGAGGTTCTGCGGCACAGCAAGGAGGTGAATGATGCCTTACTAAGGAGAATGGAAACAGACTACAATGCTTCTGGGGAGCATGGTGGAAATAATGGAAGCTCAAGCAAAAGACACTTGAACATTCTGCTGATTGAAGATTTTTTTAATAAATAGGTTTATTGAGTGGATATGTTTGCGTCAATATGCTTTAACATATTTTAACTTACATCAGTACAAGCCATTAAATAGGACAGATCTATCATACTGCAGCATTAATTGATTGAGAGTCCCCACTGATAAAGTCATCAATTAATGCAGCTCTGATATCAGTCCCTTGTAGAGTACCACGCTTGGGTAATGCCTGAACCGAAGGCTGCATATTTTCATGCCCGGCTGGATGCTCCTCAATGAAAATGTCACCATGTTTCTCACAAATGTTATGAAGCACACGGCTTCACTATCTTCTTGCTCAGCTCCAGCTTGCAGTTGTTTCTTGTTTCTTTTTGTTTTGCAGTAGTAATACACAGTCACTCAGAACATTCTACAAATGTGACTGCTGTAGCCCTCTGGCGTCATGCATACTCCCTGGATAGCCGACATGTGTCCCAGAAAAGCCTTTTTCGATTGAAAAAGACTCGAGAATGCTGCTCTGGTGCTCTTATCAGAATGTGGCTTCGATCTATTGCACCAACACACTGAGGTACTCTTCACTGATTACTGAAGAAAGTGGCTATTTGCCATCATTGCTCCATCAAGCAGCTCCATGATAACTCCATTGCAGAAATCTTGAACACTGTTAAACACAAGTGTCCCCAAACAAATGACTGATGGTCCTGTATTTACTGCTGGTGACTAACTTCCAGATGTCGATTGCAACCTGCTATACCGGATTGAGACCCATAACATGCCCGAGCCTACGGCAGATGTATTCTGGAGTCCCGGGACACACGGAAATTCCTCACAAATTATTGTGGGCTGAAATCCGGAACAATTGTCTCCCAACAGTAGTCAGATCGAGGGTGTGCTCAGACAACCGGCGATCTCTGCTTTCCCTTCAGTCTCAATACAAACTGTAATGATAAATGTTATTCATTCATTAGTTTAATGTGTTCAATAACTAGGATTAGGTTTGTTGGCCATTAGCAGCTAGGCAGCTAAAGGTTAACAAAGACATATCTTGTGTTTAGTGTTAAGAAGAATCAAAGTTTTATGTAATTACCTTTCTTCCTAAACGTAATCACTGTCCATAGTAAGCACAATGGGCAGCACAAATGCTCGCAACGCCAGGAGAATTGCTTGCAAAGCCATGTTAAAGTTCGCCGTTGTTGTTTTGTTTGCAACTAGCATTGCTAAGAAAGTAGAGATGTACACAGTCATATGCTGTGACCAAATAACGTGAGACTCTAGCCCGTGGAAAACAAAGATAGTTCTTAGGAGGTTCGCTATTGAAATGGCTCTGAACCGGCAGTAGCACCAGACCTGAACTAGCACTTCGATTAAATTTGATGGAAAAAGGGCATCAGTGACACAAGGGGAACCTAAACCTAGGTGGTTTTAATGTGAATGTTATGGCTGATCAGTGTACTGTATAGTATGTGAACATCCTACGACACCTCCATATTCTCACGCATTTTGGACAGTCTGCTAAATTTACCCAAATACATGTCTAACTATTAAAAAACTGTAGATATCAAATGAGAAACAAATTGCACTAGATTGGGGGGGGAAACTATGCTCACAATGATCACAATAAAGTGTGCATACAACAAGTTCCATTTCTGTGAATAAGACCCAACAGGACACACTAATCAATTAGCAATTACGTAAATATGCTTCATACAGTCAACATTCATATGCATACAACTTGTCAGGAGTAATTCTAAATACACACATCCTTATTGACTTGATAAATCACATCCCATGTGTAAGAGTACACACAAAATGTTGTAATTAATTACTTCAGACCCTTGAGAAACCTCAAACCACTTATGTCTCTCTTGATAAGGGTTTCTGCCAAATGCTGTAAATGTACACAACACATGGTTGATAAGTGAGACTCCTGGTTCTTCTTCTAGCCAGTGGTGCAAGGCATATTGAAAACACCAGAACACTAACAGATACCTATTGGTTTATGGTACGCTGAGAGACTGTTCGGCTGAGGAGTTTTGCATATTGCAGTTTGGCCAGTTGTGTTCTGTTCAACAACTATCCGCACGAGATCCTCTAAAATATTTTACAGAGAAAATTATACTTTTAAAAGCACAACTAGGATGGTAGCATTGTTGCAAGTCATACAGTATCTATACACTAATTTCCTCCACTGCCACATCATTTAAGAGTAGCTTGGTATAATAATCATAATACGGGTTGCTTTTCAGTGTAGTATGTTTTCCAAATGTCACCAATGAAGAGCAATATCATTTGCATATTGTAAATTATGTTTTGTTTTCACTGACATCATCAGAGCTGCATGGAATCATAGTGTAAATTACATTGTCAGTGTTAAAGATGGCAGAATGACGGGAAGAATTTTAAAATTATCTTCACCACCATACAGTATATGATGAACAAAATACACTGAGACAGAGGTGGACTATAATGATACTATTCACCTGGTACCAAATCGCACTAATGTAGTACCGTGGGAAATGTTGTGGGAAAAAAAAAATCTACATTTATTTGCAGGGAGTTATTTTACAAAATCGTATTACTTATTAGAAAAATAATTTAGCGATTAAGATATAAACAAGTCATACTCTGTATTTACCTGTTCTAACCGACGGCAACGGTTTGCTCACAGGGTGGATCTCTGACGGATCTGGAGGCAAATGTGATTCTAAACCATTATTCCAAGCCACTGTAAAATTGCATGGGCATCTCAGATATTGGCTGCAGTTATAACTATTTTACTCATCACTGAAATCATGACGGCTGAGTAACTGAAATAGCTGAAACAGTAGCTGAGTAAGTGTTTTATTTCATTACACCTATTCATTTAAAGCTGAAAACAGCCATTTCTTTTAATCTGTAAAAATACACCCCCAGCTCCTTGGCTATTAGTACCCAAAGACTTACCCTTACACATGAATATGATAAAGATTTAATCTTTGACCAAAAAAGTAGTTGTAAGTAGTTGTTTGTAAACTCCCTTTGCCAAGATAACAACAAAGAACCTTCTCCTATAATACTTGATATAACAGGAGAATACAGAATCTTTTTGTAATATGATTTGTTTGTTCCATCTGATCATAGAACCTGGTTCCAGTAAAAGTGCTTATGTTTGTTGGTAGATGAAAGCAAAGGCTTTATACTCCCAAATAGTTTAGTCTAGTGTAGATTTGAACACTTGGCATGGCCAAAATCCTATCATCTTCTCCAAGTCTACAATCTTATGGTGTCCGCTTCCTGGCAGGTTAATTACAGATCTGGTTATTTTAAACATCTTAATTATTGCCCTAAATCTCAGTCTTGTAGCTATTTTTATAGCCACTGGGTGATCCAGGTCACTGCACCTTTGTCATTCATGGATCACACATGTTTTGTTCAGGGTCCGTGAGATTGCAGAGCCCCTATCGACTTAACAATTTTTAATTAACCTGCTATCTAACCGTGCATCGTGCTTATCTAGAGCTCTAATAATACTAGTAATACTGTTTCAAACACATCACTAGTTTAATAAAAAGTGACCCATATTACATTTAGTACATGTCTTCTACAGGCTAAAAATATGTATGTGCTCCACATGCTTTTTAACATGTACTCCAAAAAAAAAAAATAATAATAACTGTTTAAAAAATTGTGGAATTGTGGTGACACTAGTGGATAACATGCAGCATTTGGAGATTTACATGAAGACAGATAAATGTCATTGAACGGGGCAAACCATGTGTGGTCAGGTGTTACTAAAGTAACCTCCTTTTTTGAAAGGAAAAAAAAAAGAAAAAAAGAATCTGTAGCAAAGAAAACTTCCTATAAAGTGCTAGGTGAAAAAAAATTCTTTAGCCCTAAACGCATCACTGTGGTCGATTTTGGATGCTTACGCCAGAAATGAGGAATGCAATGAAGTGTAGAATTCTAACCTGTGTCAGTAATAGAAGGCTGATTTAAGGTCTTTTTAGATCTTTTGCATATATAATTAGGGGGGTTCCAGCGTCCAAGACGAGGTGGGAGTCTGTTGCCATCACTGTCTACCCGTCGAGTGTTTACTGCATGACCTGGACCTGAGGTTTGCAGAGTGTTCTGGGATTCGAGCTGCTGCTGCTCACAGTTTTTCTTAACACTTGCATTGACATTAACCTCAGGCTTTTCTGTTTCAATGAGAAAATAGAGATTTATTATCCTTCTAAAAGTTTAGAACCAAGTTAACACTTATTTTCCTATTTATAACAATTTTATTATGAAATTGCAAAATTAAAACTGGTGATGTGTGTTTCAAAAAAAGGCATCTAATAGTGTAGCAGCTCTTGCATAACAGCCTTAGAATAGAAAAGCCTGATGATATCTTATTGAGCAATTTCTTACCAGATAATTCTAGTATCTTGTTGAGATAGAAAGACTGTCTCTGAAGTAGGGCTTTTTTCTTCTCCTCTAAGCACTGGCTTCGGTCCTTGAGAGCCCAAATCATAAGTCGAGCCTGCCACCGAGAGAGGTCACACCTTGTTAAACTGATTGCTCTATACAAGGCTACCCATGATATCACCTTAAAACAGGGGTTCTCAAACGTTTGGGATTAAACCCAACCAATTCAAGACACAAGTCAAATAGGACGGATACATATAAGAACACAATGATAAAAAAAAGTTTCTCTGATAATGGTTGTGATTTCCAATGACCATTACCTTGAAGAATATAAATCCCATGATCAAAATACAAGCAGAAAGACTTTAAATAACAGTGAGCTGTGTCACTGTTCAGTATATTACTAATTTAATCCTTTTTACATCATTGTCACTATAACAGTCAAACCACAATTTATGTTTCTAACCTGATTTAGAATGTCAAGCTTGCACATTGAGACTCGTTCTTCAATGTTCAGTGCTTTTTTCAGTGCATAAAAGTACTGGCGCATTTCGTCTCGGCGAACGCGTTCATTTTCAGTGTGAATCAGTCGTTTTTCTAGCACATCCACCGATGGATGTTCTGTGGAGAGATACTTCATCTGTAAAAAAAAAAAAACAGACAAAAGAAACATTTCTCATACATTCTTCCAAATGTGATATGTGGGTATATACAAGAACCGAGTTAAATGCCTAAATATTAGACTAATTACTAAAAAAGAAACTAAAACATGGGCCCAAGATACATTAAGTTTTAGGTTCTACGGGTTTCGAAGAATAACCTTACCTTCTTTTTCCATGAAGCTGCTCTATTTGCATTCCTGTGTGAATAATACATAATGATAGATTAAAAATCACTACATAGTATTTGCATAATATTGGACAAACTGGAGCTGTAATAAAATGTTCCACTCCTCCATTGACATTGCATGGGTTCAAAGATTTATGCTATTGTTTGTCCACTCACTCATCTTCCATACCGCTTTATACTGTATTCAGAGACGGGAATTGAACCTGGCATTGTTTGTCCATATTATTCATAAATTATTATTATTTAAAATAAATAAATAAAAAAGGCCAGCTGCCAGAAGACACACCACAAACCAAATTCATACTGAGGTCTTAATTTGCATACCTGGCATTCCTCTTTCGAACCGTGTAATATTCATTAGATAAATCCACCTAGAATTCAAAAACAATTTCAGCAATGCAGCATCTTTTATTCCCCTTATAATTATATAACATGCATGCACAGAGCAATGTTACATCTGGTAGAAGATTGATCATTTTTAAATATTAATACTGGACCACTTACAGTGTCATCTGATGTTTCACTGTCACTCGTATAGTCATTACTCCAATCCTCTTCATCACTATTCGAGTCCTCCTCGCTGTCATTACTTGAATTGTCAATATCACTGCCTAACCTGCGACGCACCTGACCTTCAGCTTCATCTTCACTCAAGTTCACCACATCCACAATAATATCATCACTATCACTCAACTCTTCTACTGCTGTCTTAGACTTAAGCAGCTTGTTTCGATCTTCTGCTTCATGTTTTTCCTCTTTTAAATTCTGTTTATCTGTTTTGGTGACAGTAGGGCAGCTGTCTGACAGGTTGGGAAAATCATCCGAAAACTCTGTGGATGATTTATGTATATTGTGAGGAAGAGGCAAAACATTTCGTTTGCCATTTTCCTTACTTGAAGCGGCGGTAGATGTGGAAAGTTTCACAGGTGTCTGGCCATCTAGTAGAGAGCACACAGCATTAGCAGCAATGTCAGTATCCTCATGGCTGTCTTCTGGATTATTATAAAATTCCTTTTGTCTGAGAATTTTTGAACAATTTTCAGAGGCCAAACCTTGCACACTTAAATCCTTGGGAAATTCTGCGACCGTTTGATTCATACTGGGCTCTTCTTTAAGATAGAGTGGTAAAATATTATCTGAGCTAATATGCTGTTTTGCATCACCATCATGCACAGAACAGGTGTCTGTCTTGCATGCGTCACTGTAAATATTAGCAGAGCCAAGTCTTTGTCCGCTTATAACAAAGGAATCAAAATGTGTATTCTCTCCTTTTTGTCTGTTGGAAGTTTCTATTGCACTGATGTGCAAATCGTTATTTTGAGAAAGAAGGCCTTGGATCTTGATGTCAGACTCACTTTTATTACCTTCCATGTATTTCTCTGTTGGCTCATTTTTATTCAGAACTGGAAGAGTATTTTCTTGAATTGCAACTTGTTCTCCGATTTCAGTGGTTATCTGTAATTGTTTATTACTGTCAACTTTGTTAATGATGACTAGTGGCTCTTCTTTGCTGACATTTCCAGTTTTTACGTTATCCGCATTTAAAATTGAATCACAGACTTTTTCTTTGTTGTTGTTTGGCTTGGTAGACATCATCTGTTTTTGTTCAACATGAGAGCTTTTAGAACACACGTCATCTTTAGATGGCAAATCATTTTCATGAATGTTGTGTTTTTTTGGAGTCTCTGTACCTACATGTAGACATTCATCAGAGCTATTTAAAACAGCTTTAACAGTTTCTGTTGTGTTCTTTAGCTCGCTGGCTTCGTCTGCAGCTGGGCTTTCAGCAGCAACGTCCAAACTCTTATTCAGCTCTTTATCCAAATCTTCATTCTCTTCTTCAGAGTCAATCCACAAAATTCGCTCTGCTCCATTTGGTGGCCAATCATCCATATCATCAGGTTCCCATTCACTGACATCATCTTGGTGTACCATCTCAGCACCATCAGGAACCCAGTCTTTGTTGTCTGGTCTCCCTGTATTTACTGACTCAGAGAACTGTTCCACAGGCTCATTTTCAAAAAGATCTTCTGAGGGAATGCAACTGCTGCTCTCGTTTAAGGCGTCTGAAGCCCCCTGTGCAGAGATGCAATTTGATGGTTCAGGAGGTGGAAGCGGATTGGTATCACTTACTGAGCCTTGACAGGTTTGTTCAAGGCTGGGGGAGGGACTCTGCAGGACAGAATCCTTCATACTATCATCATTCTTTGGGATTTCAGCAGGACGAGAAGCAACTGAAGTGACATTTGCAGAAACAGCTGGCACAGCAGGATGAAGGAGTTTAATTAAGGTGAAACCTCCAGGAAGCATCAACGTTGAAGAACTGTGTTCACGAGGCTTACAAACTTGTGCTGATCCTAAAGACTTCCCCACATTATTAGGGGGACATATTCGAAAAGAGAATGTCCCAGCTTTACCTGAAAAACTTGACTGTACATTAAAAGCTGGCATGCCATTGGCAATGTTCATGCCACTTGTTGCTGACAGAGAAACCACATTGGGTGCAATGACTGGCAAAGGATTGGGCAACACATTTGTAAGAGGAGTTGAGATCAAAGGCTTCTGAAGAGATTTGGTGTCTTGTGGCTGTAAAGTGCTGCCTAATAAAGCCATTACAGAAGAACAGAGAAAACAGACACACAGTGAGAAACAAATAAAAGAGAACACAACCACAGCGGCAATTTGTACTTTTGTACACCTTATGAAGAATACTTTTGCTTACATAAGCCAAACCATGGCTTCCATTGAATACAAGTCTTAAATCAACTACACTCCCTAGCTATAATCAACAATATGATTACAGTTAAACCTTGGACTGCAAGCATAATTCGTTCAGAAAGCGCCTGCTTGTATATCAAAGCGAATTTCCGCGTAAGAAATAATGGAAACTGATGATTCATTCCACAACCCAATAATATTCAAATAAAAATAATTAAGCACAAAATGTAAAGTAAAAATAAACCAAATAAACCTGCACTTTACTTCTGAAAAGAATCCCGACAGAGCAGTGTTTCTGTTCCCTTTTCCTGTGGCACACAAACACACACACAAACAGAAACACTACTTTGTCTTTAACAAACGCCAAGACTGAGCATGGGAGACAATTACCTATAATCCTGTAGCGTGCGAGAGAAGAACCATTGGCTCAGTTGTGATCACGTGATGCTCGGCAGACAAACGCATGTGTACTACTTTTTTTTGCTTGTGATGCAAAATGCTCGCAGACCAAATTACTCGCAATCCAAGGTTCCACTGTATTCATAAGTAAATTTTCATATACCCATTTGCCTTACCACTGAAATATGTAAATACCCTGTCTCTCATTTTTCAAAGTTAAATGAATTACGATACAACTGAAAGGATAAAAGCATACTGAACTGACCTTGGCTGACAGAACTCGGCTGTAGATGAACCAGAGGAGCAGGGCTGATGGGCTTTAATTGCAAAGTTTTTCCATTGTACTGACATACAAAGTTTGACCCTTGCCCTCCTGGTGCAGGCTTCAGAATCACTTGTTGGCCAGGTGGGAGGGTGGAACTAGGAGCAGCAGTGAAGTTGGAGGGTCTTACTGGCACAAGAACAAATCTGGTGCCGTCAGGCACAATGGGCATTATGCCAGGCAGTTGGCCTAGACAGGGTAACAGACATACTTTTCTTCAAATATTTATCAGCAACAGGAATATATAATACTATCTTTATTGCAAGTGATAAGGTCTCTATATACTTAATAGTAGGGAACATTTTATAGATTAAATATGCTGAGAACATTACTCATCCATTGGTCGACTATGTGAGTTCATTGTTTCTATTACAGGTCAAGTTAAAATAAAAAAAAATTTTTACCTTAACTTTCTACCAACCAGCAGAATGTTTTTTGGCATTTTAGAATTACAAAACCATAATTACAGGTTATTTGTGTTGTTTTATAACATCACTTACCTGCAGATTTTGAAGTGGCATTTAAGGGACCTGTGGTTGTTCTTGTGTTTTTGGAGGTGGCGTCAGGTTCAGGCACATTGGCTAAAGGAGGTCTGGCTGCAGCAAGATTTGGAGGAGTCCGATTAGAAACATTTGCCACTTCCTTTACAGAGATTCGATTGAGAGAAGCTTTGAAAGTGGCATTCAAGCGACCCGTTTTTGTTCTTGTGTTTTTGGAGGTGGTGTTTGGTTCAGGCACATTGGCTAAAGGAGGTCTGGCTACAGCAAGATTTGGAGATGTTTGATTTAATACATTTGTCACTTCAGTTACAGAGCTTGGTTTGAGAGAGGTGTTGGAAGGACATGTTTTGGTTATATCACCATCATTTTTGGGTTGATCTTGATGTACAGGCAGCAGCCTACCAGTGACAAAAGCTGCAAAGCGATTCACTGGATGTAATGCTCCCAGTTTGCCCAGCAAGAGTTTGGCTTGATTATATGTTTTGCCATTTACCTGCAAAGCAATTCAAGAGGAGAACACTTAAACATAATATAATTCTTTTCTTTAAATTTATGTGTAACTTTTGAATGTCCTATCCTCCATCTTGTATAAATGACTTGGGGAAAAAAAATTATGATGTTTTGTTCCAACATCAGGATTTATTTAATGTATTTTGTTATTTAAACATTAATCCCATACTGATTGCCACTTTGTTTTTGTTTCAAGACATGATTTTAAGTCCCATGTAGATGTGTTGCAAAAACCTTCTCCCAGATTTTGATTCATCCGGGCATACTTATGCTGTGGTAGTTTTTCCTCTTATGATTCCTGTGGTGATATTCATTAGAATGGGTTTTGGATTTTTTTCCCCCTAAATCCAGATAAATTTTATGCTTTTTAAGATCCCATTGGGGGATTCTGCAAAAATGTGTCTGTTTCAATATGTTTAAGCCCACTTTCAGGTTCTGAAATACGTAATCAAAAAGGAGGGATAAGTTTGGTTTCTTTTCATGGATTACTGAATGCTGACGAGTGAAAACTTCTGTGTAGGCTGGATTTTATATTATTTGTTTAAAGTTTAATTGTATATTGTAATACCAACTTTATAAGTCTTTTTTCCAAGGGTTTGTTTGCTTCCATATATAAACTTCGGACTGGTGATGTTCTGTACAAACATATCCAGAAAGCCTATTTATAATTTCCTTGCTGAACCATGTGCCAAGTCGTTGTGCCGAAAGACTAACAACAATCAAGCCTTGATCGAATTAAAGTTCTATATATATTTATAAAAGTTGAACTGTCTTCTCCCCATTTGGTTTGGGATAAGACAAAATATTTATTAAAAAAAAAAAAATATATATATATATATATATATATTTATTGCTTTAAAACATTTCTTTATAAGTAATTTAATGTCTGGAATAGAAGACCGTTTGCTGTTAAATGTAATACCAAGAAATTTGGTCTCTTTTATATGTTTAATGGGAACTCCATCCATAAACAACTCCGGTTCATTATGGTATAACCGAAGGTGCTGGATTTTCTGTTCAAGAGTTATCTTGTTCTTGCTTCTGTAACAAATGCAAATATCTACATATAAACTACAGAGGACATCAGAGCCATTGTTTTTTGCAATTCTATAATTTTTTTATATTAAAATACTTTATTTAGTCACAGATAAAATAGTTCCTTGAGTTACTCCAAGTTATTGTTTATGCAGTTTTGACAATGTGTTTCCTATTTTTACTTTAAAATAAATAAACTTTGAATTAAAATAAGCAAACATTCATTTGATACAAATCATTTAAGATTCCTTGTTTCCATATTGTGTCATAGGCCTCCTCTAAATAAAAAAAAATACTGCTGCATGTTCGTTCCTAATAAACACATCATTATAACTTTTAATATAAATTAAGGTGGTCTGTGGTGCTTCAACCTTTCCTGAATCCACACTGGGTATTATTTATGCAATGTCCAGAACAAGCGGTCATTAACCATCCTCTCCATTGTTTTTCAACAACTGGTTAAAGCAAAACGGCTATAGTATGTTTTTTTTCCCCGACTTTGGAATAGGAATTATAGCAATACTTTGCTTCATGCAAAGCAGACAGAATGTTTTCTGATATAGAGATAGTAAAAAATTGTGAGAAGCATTTAAAAAAAAAAAAAAAAAAAAAAGTGAGGTAGATTGTTTAAAAATTGATAGTAGATATTATCCGGTCCAACTGCTGTCTTGTGTGACTTTTTAATGGCTCGTTGCAGTTCTTACATTTAAAAAAAATAGAGCTAAAGGCTCTGAAGGCAGGAATGAAGTTTTCAATTGATAAATTCTTTTAAAAAGTTTTTGCTAATAAGACATACTATAATCAGCAAAAAATAGGGAAATGCAATCAATTTTATAACATTGAGAGTCTCAGTGTCATTAAGAAAATTTACCTCAATTAGAACTTGAGTAGGACAACTTCCTGGTTTCTTTTTATCTGCCCTAAGATAACCTGCAGGAGCAGCATTGGTGGGGAAGGACAACGGCCCTATTAGTCTGTTACAGAGTCGCTTTTTTTGTTGCTTTTCCTCCAGGCTACTATTTTTTCTCTCACATTCATTGTCAGCTGTGGAAGAAATTTAAATAAATAAATATCCACATCAACAACAGGATAGCACATAAGTCTGAAATTTTCTTTTATGTAATGACAATGGGCTTAAAAGTCTCTTACAGAGTGGCTTTTTTTGTTGCTTTTCCTCCAGGCTGCTACTTTTTCTCCCACATTCATTGTCAGCTGTGGAAGAAATTTAAATAAATAAATAAATAAATATCCACATCAACAACAGGATAGCACATAAGTCTGAAATTTTCTGTTATGTAATGACAATGGCCATAAAAGTCTCTTACAGAGTGGCTTTTTTTGTTGCTTTTTCACCAAGCTGCTACTTTTTCGCCCAGATTCATGGTCAGCTGGTAAAAAAAACAAAAACAAAATAACATGTAAATAAATGAACAACAACGACAGGACAGCACATAAGTTTGAAATATTTATGTAAATCTCCTAAAATGGAGGCTGTATGTTGACACAAATTTTTTTCTATATGATCAGAAGTACCTTTCTGAGATGGTTTTTCTTTGTTTTCAAAACCTTTCAAACTTTTCCTTGCCTTCTTCAATGGTGGTAGCAAGTCGCTGGTCATCTCTTTTTCATCCGCATGGGAGATACACACCTTGTAAGTAATTGTAGAAGACCTGTCTACTCCTTTAACGGTAGTAGAAAGAAGTTGTATTTTGTACATGCCAAAGCAGAAAGGCTCAGATAGGAGGTTGCTGTTCATGCGTCGGAACAGTGTACTCAACACCGAACTCCGATGAGGCTCCCAGTTACACTCAGACAGGATTTCCAGCAGTTTAGTGGGCTTAGGCTCACCTGGCTTTATCAGAGTCTCTATGAGATTTGTTTCTAAGGACAAAGCATCATAAAATCAAGAACATATCCTTTAGTGCAAGAGTAGATATACAACTATATAATAAAGTAAAATGTCACAACAACTTCCTCTCTGAGGATCACTCTGTTTGTGTGTGTGTGTGTGTGTGTGTGTGTGTTTGAGAATGAGTGAGTCAAAGTCATCCTACACAGTAGCCCCACTCCTCCTTGCCTCTCTCTCATCTCACACCAGCCATGATTCTTTTCAAAGGTAAAGTGCAGGTTCATTTGTTTTATTTTAACTTTATATTTTGTATTAATAAATTTTATATGAATATTTTTGGGTTGTGGAATGAACCATTTGAGTTTCCATTATTTTTATATGGGCAAATTCGCTCTGATATGCAAGTGCTTTGAATTACACGCATGCTTCCGGAACGAATTATGCTCGCAATCCAAGGTTTAACTATAATAAGAATAAACTACTGCACCACTACTGAGATAGTTATGAGCTATACCCAATATTCTCAAGAGCTACACAAGCTGTATTTTAAACAAATTACCACATTGTATAACATTGATTGCTAACACATGGGCTCACCGTAAAGCCAAGATAACTGTTTCTACAGTTACAATGTGTTCATGATTTCAGAATAAACTGTCAACACTAAAAAACAGAAGGATATAACAAAGCTAATATGATCTTGCTGTGTTTCACTGGTAAAACTTACAAACCTTCACAGTTAAAAAAAGCAACTCACCACTTTTTAAGCTTAAAAAGAAGACACTAATGTGAATTTTAATCGATATCGTTTAACAAAGACATAATATGCACATTGCTCGCACATGGTGTAAGTATGGTAACAATGTGTAAATTTCTACTCTTATTATAGCTGCTTATTTATTGACAGCTTGTACCACATTTTTATATATATATTTGGAATACAAAAAGAAAAAAAAAAGGTATTTCCACAACATGTCTAGTTTTGTATGAAGGCACAGTGTAATGAAATTCAAGACCACAGATACCAACCTGGCACTTTTTCAGAGGATGGTGGTTCAGCTGCTTCAGCAATTTCATTCTAGAAAAAAAAACAAAAAAACAATGTCATTTGGATTTACTAAAAAGAAAAAAAAGAATTAAAGCATTTGAAAAACAGTTGATCACAATCCATATGATAATGCTTACAAGCTGCTCAGGTACTGTCTTTAGTTTTTTGATAGGGAACATATGTATCTGAGGTGGTGGATTACTCTTGTACTCTCTTACACGAGCACATGTCATCTTGCTCTCAAAATACAGATAGACAGGATCTTTATCTTCCTCCAGCACCTAAAACAAAGCAGGTGCACCAAATTAGCAGGAAAATCACAACATGCTGAAAAATCTATTCACTTTCACTTAAATATAAGTTTGCTACAGCTAACTGTAACTGTTTTAACATATTCCAAACAATTCATGATATTTCACTGTTCGGTACAGCCAAAAAACAAACTGGAACCAGAACTTATTAGACAGATTTATTACTCACCTGACTAGAGGGATCGGTAAGACATGAACGAGATTTACAAGAAATCGATGAGGCTGGCTTAAACAATGGCTCAGGATCATGTTCTCCTGTTTTCCTTTTCCATAAGGTAGTGATATTAAGTGCAGGAGGTGGTCTGGGTTCCTTCTCTGGATCTGCAATAGCTTTCGGGAATAAAGTCATCCATGTTATTGATTTTCACTTTGGAGAAAAGTGATCACAATGTTAGCTAGAATGTTAACTTTTACTTATTTAAACTCACAATGGCCTTAAAATATGTTATTGCAAGAAAGTAGAGAAGGAACTCTGTGGGTTGTGCTTTGCTTTTTTCCACATGTACCTATCTAGTTCACTAAAGTGTGAAGCTCTGTGAAGCTTGACTTCTTAAGCCCTATTCGGACGGGACTAGTTTTCCAAACAACGTTTGAGTTTGATTTTTTTTTTTCAGACGACGTCTGTCATTTCATGTATGCATTCCGACAGGACTAACATCTTCGTATTTATTACGGCGGTAGAAGTGTCTGTGTTTTACATGTGGGCTTTGCACAAGACCACATGTCCAGGATCTACATCCATTATTGGTGCGCAAACTTGAATACCGGCGCACTAGTGATAGTACGGTAGTTCACGTTGACCAAAACACAAAAGAAGCGTTTCGGGGGAAGAAGAAGAAAAAAAAAAAAAAACGGCAATCACAGACATTCGCATTCGACGGGATTAGATTTCTCAGAGGACCGCCGAGTTTGCTGAAAAACAGTAGGTAATTTGCTCTGGAATTTTTACAGAGGTCGTGTGAGAGAAAGACAGACATGGCAGATTCAGACGGGATTAAAATCACAAAGTACGTCTGTGAAACAGAAATTTCTCTAACGACCCCCTGTAAAACTAGTCCCGTCCGAATCGGGCTTTACTTACTACAAATTCTTAGGACATTTCTCCTCAGACTTATTTTTGGTTCTAAAAAAGCCTTACACACCCTCAATCAAGCTTACTAAACAACAAACGTATTAATATCATCTGATTGTTCTCTTGCATCATCCAAGTATGAGTTTGCTAAAGAAGAAAAAAAAAAAAAGGGCACTTACGAAATGCCATTACTGATCTCTTCCTGTCCTGCTGATCATTTGCGGCCGTTTTTAATGTAGGGTGTAGCACAAGCACTTTGTGCTTGAAACAGCTGCAGTCAAACATGCACTCAACTCTTCGACAGTGAGTAGGCCCTCGAATTTCCCTCTCTAAGCTGTCACACAGGCAGCCCAAACGACAGAAATCCTCAGAACATGCGTTCTCATCTTTATAGTGATCTTTACAGACCTCAGATCTTTTTCTTGGGATCTGAAGAGATTAAGAATAAAGGCTAAGTACATAGAAAATTCATTTTCATATACAAATAAAGTTTAGATTTCTGTCATTAATTATTGCTACGTATGGTTCTAAGTAGAGCTTACCTTGAAATTAATCAGAGCCTTAAGAGCAGCAATTGCTCTCTCAGTAGTGATGTGTGTACGAACTTTACCTTGACAGAATACCTCTTCCTCTATTTTCTGAAGCATTGTCTTGTTTTTTACTTTTTTTTCCCTCGTCACAGGGATTGTGGAACTGGACACACTACAACCATGGCTGGCTGTCTCTACAATAGAGTCCAATTTTAGCTGAGATTTGCCAGGTTGTTCCTTTGATCCGGGTCTAGAATCAAAGCTCATAGACCTGCTGGCTTGGCCTACAGGCGCTGTACGTTGATGTGCTTGAAATGAATGAGCAAATTCTCTCCCTTTCTCTAGTTTTTTTTTTAATCTTGTTTGACAGCCTTCTAAAGACAAAGATACATCGGTGCTTGGAGATCCTCGGAGTGAATATTTGGGCGGAACTTGGTCAGTTGGTTTGCTGCGGCCCCTGTTCGATGAAAGAGATCGAGTCTTAAGGAGACTGTCCAGGGTGACCACATAACTGCTGCTTTTTGAAGGTAACTGGTATGACACTGGTGAAGAGCATTTGGAAAAAACAGCAACACGATCGCTGATCTGCTCGGCCTCGTTTTCAAGATACGCATCCAACATTTCACTACAGAATGCTGAACTGTCCTTGGGCCCTACGTAAAACACAAACAAAGAAAATGTACAAATCAACCCTGTTTACCTCACCAGAGGTGCTGTTCATATAGTGAAGTCCTTACCTTCAGTTGTACTCTGTACTATGTTGGTCTTAAACTTCTCTCTCCAGCCTTTTATCTTTGTGGGATCATTAGTCTTCCCAGTCCGTGACACAAAACATCCAGCTGGATCTAAACAAGAAAAAGTATTGTAATTCTAACTTTATATCTGAACTGGAAGACTGAACTATAGAAATTACATGTTATTCATTATATAATCCACATAATAGATCTGGGCTCGGTTTCTCGATAACGCACACTATTCGCGCGCTAAGAAGACTCTTAAGATATATCTTACGTTAAGTGATAACTTTTC
>JAQMYJ010000020.1:8333532-8351368 GCA_030014305.1 Clarias laeviceps
GAGATATTATGTCCTGTTTGTCCCTGGAGAAGATTCACTACTCAATCCGTTATTCAGACTTGAAATTTCAACAGGTGAGGGGGGCCCTTCCTTCACTTTTTTCACATGCATTTATAGTTTGATTTCCTTCCTATTTAATTGTTTTTTTTTCTTTTCTCTTTCCTTTTTTTTTTTTGTAAGCAGAACCAAAAAAAAAAAAACTTCCAGCTCCATATATATATATATTTTTTTTTTCCTCCTTTTTTAATGCCTGGCGTCTAGCCTTTCTTATGCATGTAAAACTGGCTTGGAGTCAGGGATGGGCGGGGTGGGTGTTATAGGGTTTATAAAGGGGTTATAAAATCTGTATTGAAATATTACATGTTCACCCTGTTATATCCCTGTTTAAAATCAATAAAAATATTGTTGAAGAAAAAAAAAAAAAGAGTGTCATCCCACAGACAAATATTAACTGATAAACAATTTACAATTACAACTAATATCTTACACACCTAGAGAAGATGACGGGCTCATGGGATCCATTTTATCCGAACCCTCATGAATAGATGTGGAAAGAGGCAAGTGCACACCAAGATACTGCAGGTCTATAGGTAACGTTGGATCCAGAAGTCCCAGCTTCATTCCAACTGTAAACATGTTAAAAAAAAGAACCTTTACTTTTTCGCACATCAACCCAAATGCCAACTCTTAATTTAAGCCACACATTTAATTTCTACACACCATCTTGTAGACATGGGTGAATGACCTGTCTGTGCTTTTGCTGTTTAAGTTGAAGAAGTAACATCTTTTCCAATTTGGCAATTCTTTCCTCCATAGAAAAACTGACACCTATAGTAACAAAGAAGAAATATAAACTCAGAGACTTGCTTTGTGTTTTATAGAATACTTTTAGTTTTCTTATGAAGCATCTCACTAGACTACTTATCTAGATGTAATGAACAAGATTTTATTTATTTTTTAAAGATTTTTTATTTAAAATCTTTTTTTTTTATTAAAAAAATGTTTTTTAATTTGATTTAAAATCTCAAAACATGTCTTCATACTTTCAGGTTCATGATTATCTGACTGGTGAAGTGTTGAAGACAGCGGAGGCAGAGACGATTCACTTTCTTTAATGTTTTCATCAGAAGTATTTAAGGCTTCCTTTGGAATAAGAAACAAACTGCAAGTTTAATGTTATAATAAAAACATACAATTAATATAATCACATGGAAATAAATGTCAAATTTCGAGGGCGAGTCAAAAATGACCTGCAATAGCTTTATATATAAAACTTCTGTTGGCCGCACTGTCTTATCGGAACTTTCCGTTCAAGGCTACTGTCTCCCCAGTCACTGCTGTGCAGGTATAGACGAGTTACATCAGTTCATTTGTAAAAGCTGTGCAAGCCAAAATGAATGCCCCACTTGTGATTAGCATGAAAAAAGAGCAGCGTGCAGTGATTCATTTTTTGTGGTCTGATGGTGCACCTGGTGCAGTTATTTAAAGAAAACTGTGCGCAATATGTAACAAAAGTTCAAGAAAGTGCTAGCCATAAAGAAGGAGCCGGACACCCATCCACATCCATGGCTGATGACAATATGCATGCCTGCACACTTCTGCCCAGTGTCGATACTTAAAATACGTTAAAGCACCACCTATATAATCCTGATCTTGCTCTATTGAAATTTCACCTGCCTGGTCCCGTGAAAGCAACCCTATGAGGACACACATTCACTTCTGATAAAGTTTATTCATTAAAATAAATTCTACAGCCTACAACTTCGGATAATTTTTGACTCACCCTCGCACATTTGTTAAAAATTTCAAAACAACGAAAATCCTACCTTTGCAACAAAAGATACAAACAACATTCCGTCCACATCTTCAAGATCTGGTTGCACGGGAACATCAAGTGGCATGACTCGAGCAGGGAGTTTTGCATTCTTCACATTAGACCACCGTTTAGATTTTGCTTTCCTGCCTCTCCGATTACGTCTACACCTTAGCATAGGGCCTGGTTTACGCTTGTGTACTTGACTTCTGTTAAGGAATGGTGGTCTGGACAAGGATAAATCAGCAGACTTAGGTTCCCAGTGAGCCTGAGGACTCTGAGCAGCAGTGGATGAATTTGTAGGGGATTCAGTGTTTGTGCAGCTTATTTGAGAATCAACCGCATCCTCAGAAGTGTTTGGATTTTTAGGGCTGCTCATGGGAGGAACTGGTTCTTCAGTGCTTGGCAAATTTTTTTCTAAAGAAACAGCTACAATTGATTCAAAATCCAAAGGTGCTAAATACTCATCTGGTACCATTTCTGCTGGACATTTATTCACAACAGCATCATTCTCACTATAATCTGTACTCTCTTGACATGAAGCAGTACTATTTGGACAACCTAAAGTGTCATTTCTCTTTTTAAAACAGATCTCCTCTTCCTCTTTATGAGATGCTGAGTTAGTACCACACATTCTGAAATGAAAGAAAAAGAAATATTCAAATGTCAAAGGCAAATCAATTTTTACATGTTTCAAAATAAAGGAATTCCCAAATCAGGATTTAAAAATAAAGTAAAATAAATGGTTTCCTAACTATTACATAAAAAAATAAGTACCTGTTGTCTAGAATACCGGTCGAGGCAGTGCTCCTTACTGCACCCCCTCTGCGTTTTCCGCCGAGCTTCCAGGCCAAACTTAAAAGTGGAGATTGGAAATGTGTGCCAACAGAAGAGCAGAGCCTGAGTTTGTCTTTCAGTGGGTTAATGCTCTGGTTGTCTTTTCTAAAAACCATTGCAAAAGGGTTACAATCAATTTTAAGCTGAGTGATCTGAGGGTTCTGGTAGCCGGTGACTGCATAAAACTCTGTTTGGGGGAAGCTGAACGTTTTAACATTTGGACTATTAACTGCAATCGGTCCCTCTGAATCTGGATCCACTGGAGCAATATGCAATCGCGGTAGGTAGCGGTGCATCGGACGCAAAAGCACACAGCCATCTTGGTCAGTGGTGGCGTTGGTTAGCTTCACCTTGTAAAAGGACACCGGGCTCTCCATCCACTGTTGGCCCAGGGCTGGGGACTCCGGGTGGACACAGATCTGTCTCAGCACATGTGGCTCATCCACTGCAACACGTTCCCATGTCTTTCCATTAAATCTGTAGGTAAAATCATCTAAAGGCATGATATCCATAACTAGAAAGTACTTCCTTTGCAAATCTAATCCACTCACACTAAAGCGGCAGCACGGGAACATGCGTCTGCCTTGCTTTGTGAGGATCATCTCTGTGCCCAACCTGTGAAACCGACTCCAAACCGACTCATTCTCCAGAGTAACTTTAATGTCACTGCTTGTGCGACTTTCCTGGGTAGAGCTTTTAGTAATTGTAATAAGTGACGAGGTATCATTCTGGTTTGCCTGGTTGTTGCCCCACTCATTAATTTTGTCCGACACTGACTGTGGAGACTTCGCTGTCAATTCCTCCTTGTCCAAATTCAGTTCAGTTTCATCAACCTCCATACTGCAAGCAATAATAGACCACAGTGAATCCTGTTAAGGGCAGTCTGAATCTCATGCCCTGGAGCCAGTCTTCATGTGCTAGGCATCCTAATGAGCAAAAATACATAGGCCTACATAAAAAAACAAATAAAAAAAACAGAAGGTGTATAGGTAAATGAGAATAGGCTTATTAACAATGACAAAACACTTAACACATCAAAAAATTATTAAAATCACCTGGTACGGGGTCTTTACCCAAACAAGTAGGCCGTTGTCACATATACTGGCCAGCCAAAAAAAGCACTCACTTTTGACTGCTTTTAGCTTTGCCACGCAATGACACAAAGTCTTCAAATATGTCTGTGCCATCTGAGGAAAAAAAAATAGATGCAATAACCGGGTCATTCAGTATATTCAGGTTGTCAGCTGACTCATTTTATTGCTACATAATGTCACAGAGTCTAGACCTGACCAACTCAAGCAACCCCTGATCGTAACACTGTCTCCAGAGGCTTGAACAGTAGCTACTATGCATGATGTGTGCATCGCTTCATGCACTTCCCTCCTTACACTGAGGCACCCATCACTCTGGATCTGGGTCAATCTGGACTTATCACAACAGGGATTTAGTTTGCCATTAACTAAGTTTAGACTTTATGCTCCTTGGCAAACTAAATCACTGTTCTGATTAGCTTCACTAGCAAGTGGTTTTTCTATGGCTACACAGCAGTTTAGTCTCAATCATGTGAGTTAACATTACATTGTGTGTGCGCATGTAAAATTCCCTTACTTTCACTATTAAAGATAGCTGCGATTTCTACTGCTGAGTTCACATTAATGGCTTAAACCTGTCCTTCCAGGTTTTAATAAAGCATTGGATGGTTCTTAACCCAATTCAAGCAGTTTTAATGTTTTTTCTTTTGTTTGATACCGTCACTAGGGGCCCCACATTAAGGCTAGTAGCTACCACTTAGCCGTGTTTCCTCCAAACCACATGACGGCAGCCGACTGCATCTTTTCGAACTGCTCACTCACGCACCATTGGGGGCGGCGTAACACATTCGGAGGACAGCGCTATCCGCTCCATCCGCGTGCGCAAGCTCACAGACGCCCCTGATTGGCTGTACGCCTCTAGAGCCGGGATTAATGTGGGAGCACGAAGTACCTCTCATCCCTCCCCTCTGAGAGAGCTCGGCCAATCAGCTCTCTCTAGGCCTCCGGCTGCGAGAGGTTACAGCATCACCCGGGAATCGAACCAGCGATCTCCGGATGATAGGGCGAGGACTTTACCACTGCGCCACTAATTTTTGCGGTGTTCAGAAAAGACCACCAGCTAAGGGTGTTTTCACATTAGGCATGATTGATTTGTACTGCTTATTGACACTCTCCGACACAGCAGTTTGCAGTATGCACCTACTTGATTTGTGAGCCAAAGTTAAACTCAAAAGAACAAAGATGTTAACTTTTGCGCTATGCCTAACATTATTGATATTTCAGGAAAAAATGTCAACGCATTTGTATGCCAATGAACCAGACTTTGGGGTCAAGTTCTCTCCAAAACTATTCAGGAGCCCTAATGTGAAAATGCAAAAAAAAAAACGATCCACGCAAGAAAACTGAGCTCAGAAACTGAGCACTAGTGCAAAATAAACAAGGATTATTGATGTACAAACATTGCAGGTAGGTTTTTTAAAAATGTGGTCCTGGTACACCTGCACCATCACCATGTCGGTGTCACTGGACGTACTACAACCAATTCCCAAATATCAGGTGATTTGTGGTCTCATTGGCGTGCCTGTCCATTGATGGAGTGAATACACATCATGTAAAGCAACAGATGGACTAGTTACTAAGTGCACTAATACGACTGGAGTACGTGTTAAAAACAACAGATTGTGTCATCTAATCTCTGTAAATGAACCCAAACTAACTTGAATAAAACCCAGCATGGACCGGTTCTGCAATTAGACAGCAGCACAGACATTCAACCTGGATTTTTTTCTTGGACGTTTGACATTACCTGCCATCTATAGTATAATCAACATTCAACATAAACAAACAAACGAATAAAAAACAAACCAATAACTACAAACGCGCGTGCGTACACTTCCGGTATAAACACCGCTTGACGATCCTTGAGTTAGAAACGGAAACATGAAAACTGCGAATAAGCATAAACAGATTGTGTACAAATGAGTAAATTGGCTAAATAATACATACGTCAAGTCAGTTTTATTCAGAAACATGACAATTGTGTGCACGGGTTGGAATTTTTTTAGCTAGTTGTTGTGTTAGCTAGCTAGGCACATAAGCAGCTAGTTACTGCTAATTAGCGCTGCTAGCTAGATGCTTTTCACAAAAACATCCCTAAGCGCACAGCTTCATACTAATACAATACGCTTTAGTTAGAATTTGTATTGTTTTTATTTTTTGCTGCTAAATGAATCAAACAAAGCATTGTGTTACTGTACAAACTGCACAACTTCAACGAAGAACCAAAACTCACCAATGGTGGCTTGTTCACAGCGAAAGCACACGAGCTATGGGGAAAACGCACTGCGCATGCGCCCCAACCGGAATGGCGCGTGATCACCGCACAAGTCCGACCCGAAGCGGGAGTCCCGCGCCTTACGCACACCTCAGAAACGAAGCAGGTTTTTCTAAACGCGCGTGTTTCGAATCCAGCCCAGTTGCTTTTTTTTAGCGCCAGCAATGCATACATTAGTTAGAGTGCTCCACGAGTTTCTTCGCCGTGTTTTAGCTTCATGGTCTCTTAGTACCGAACCGTACCGTGCATCATGTCAGCTGTAGCGCGCGCAAACATACTCGTGTACTGCCCACGGGGGTGACGTCAGCAAAACCATGGCGGCTCTCACGTCCGCGCAGACTCCCGGAGGTGAAGAGGCACTTATGATCGAGATGTTATTCATCGTATTCACCTTCTTACCGCGTTCAGAAATTCATCTACCAACATGTGACACTGAACTATGATGGAAACTTTAAGTAATAAAAAGGCTGAACTGTAATGTTCATTAAAAAGTCAAATTCAGCATTGGACCTGCATGATCACTGCTCACCAGTTTGTTTACTGTTATTCCTTCAAGCACATACAATTTATACAATGGCTATAAAAACATGATAAAATGTAAGCCGTTATTTATTTATTTAAATACTTAGATATCGAAATGATTTTAGATCTTTAAAAAGTCTATTTGCTCAGTGCATGCCGCATGTGAAGCTTAGCTGTTTTAATAATGCGTTATATAATAAATTATGCCTATGCTTTGCAAATAGCTATGGTTTATTTCAACCAGATATTATTTAATGGGCATTATGAAAGTGGTACATAGCATTTACACAGCATATTCACATAGCTAAGTATTTTAAGATAAAATAGACTAATAAAACTAATTTTAAAATGAAAGTGCTGACTTATAGAAATACTATTTCTGGACATCAGGCATTTTCGCAAACCTCATAGGATAGATAGATAGATAGATAGATAGACAGACAGACATGTAAATAGGACCTTTCTGTCTTAAATATCCATTTATGTTTATGAGTACAATAGTCACTTTCACAGGAACAAAATGAAATAAGTGTAACAGATGGAACTTGTAGCAAATGACCTTCAAATGAAAGACTGGAATCTATAGTCACACCAAGGTCTTTTACCGCTGCACATGATTGTACAGGTTGCTTATTGAAGCTTATTGATTGCAGTAATTCCTAACCCTCTGACAATATGAATAAATTATCCGCCATGTAAAGGGAATGAGTTTGATTTGATTGGGTTTGTATGTTCTCCCATGCTTGGTGGGGTTCCTCGGAGTACACTGGTTTCCTGACACAGTCCAAAAACATGCTCACAGTCTGTGTGTGTGTGTGTGTGTGTGTGTGTGTGTGCCCTGTGAGATGGATTGGAACCCTGTCCAGTATGTACCCCGCTCAAGCCTACGTGTACAGGATAAGCTGTGAGAACAAGTGAATGTATTAATGAATAACTGGGATAGTAAAAGATGGTATTTTAGTAACATGGTATGTGATATGCAGGATATTCCTGACATGTACACAATGAGTCAAAAGTTTGGACACACCGTCTAATTTTTATTTCCCTCTACATTGTAAAATAATGCTTAAGGCATCCAAAATATGCAAAAAATATATTTTTGAACAGTTGATACTGAGATGTGTGTGCTACTTATGTTCTATAAAGTCTGGATGGCCTTTCTGTTTTATCATGTGCAGCAGTAAAAGGCTTTGGTGTGACTATAGATTCCAGTCTTTCATTTGAAGGTCATGTAGATAATATTACTAGGATAGCACTCTATGTAAGGATGTTGTCTTCCCCAACTCTCAACTCTTAGTTGACGATGAAGTGATGGCTTGCTTTACTTCCCAGGGAGCCCTCATGTCTGTGTTTCCTTCCGGTATCCCTGCTAGTTACGCTGTCATATTTAATCCTGCTGGAGTCCATGCTTGCGCTCTGCAATAAATAAATATTCACCTTATACATTATATAACTGTGACCATACCTAACTCGCTCTCTCTTTCTCTCCCTGTCTCTCTCTCTTTCTCTCCCTGTCTCTCTCTTCCTGTCAAGCTGCACATGGCACTCCTTTGCTGGCAGTGATCCAGACCTCCTCTGCCATCCGGACATGTCTGACTCATTCTGGTGCCCAGCTTCTAGTTGGAGATCTCGTCTCATGGAGGCCCAGTGTAGTGCTGCTTGGGATGCGTGTGGTGACTGTTGACGGTTCCATTTGACCATTAAGATAGTCTTGATGCAGACAGCTGTTATCTAATGGCTTGTGACTGCAGTCACTCAATAGTTCAGGACTGAAATTCCCACAAACTGAACCTCCAATAACGAAACTGGACTTTGTATTAATTTAAACATCTCTTATGTTATACTGAACTTTAGCCTCCTAACACACAGGATGACTGCAGATGAATTCCAATCCCATCTGATATCACCCAAATGAGTCTGGTTCCTCTCAAGGTTTCTTCCTATAGTCATATTAGAGAATGTTTCCTTGCCACCATCACCCTTGGCTTGCTCATCAAGGACAATCTGATAATTATTTTTACACATTTTTTTCTTTTTTTCCCCTCTTTTTAATATACATAACTGAATTGAATTAAACTGATTTGAATTTAATGAACCTAAATACTGCAGCAGAGGTAGGTTTTGGTCTTCCTACCTGGGATAATCTTCATGAGAGCCAATTTTATCATGGTGCTTTATGGGTATTGCAAATTCATTTAATAAAACTGTTCTTGCAAGAACTATTTCAGAACAGTTTTTGTTGTTGTTGTTGTTACTTAATTACTGCTGTCGCTCAATAGCTCAGGACTGGAATTTTCCACAGTGTTGTACCTGGGCCTTCAATAATGAACTGGACTCCATATTAACTTAAGCATATCTTCTGTTACATAGAACGTTCAATACCCTAACTCACAGTATGACTGCAAAACAATTCCTGATATCTGATATCACCAAAGTGAGCGAGGATGGGTTCCCTGTTGAGTCTGGTTCCTCTCAAGGTTTCTTCCTTTCATAATAAAATATTCATACATACAATATGTTCTCACATTTCATACACATTTCCGTATTTTCTTTGAATTATATAAATAGTGTGTGACGATGACTATTGTTAAAAGCATTATATAAATAAAACTGAATTGAATTTAACTGAATTGAATGAACTTCTTCTCTGCAGCAGAGGTAAGTTTTGGTCTTTCTTTTCTAGGATGATCTTCATGAGAGCCAGTTTCATCATGGTACTTGATGGGTTTGGCAAATGTTCTTGCAAGAACTATTCCAGAACAGCCGACGTTTGTGTCTTAAAATAAAAATCGATTGTTGTTGTTACTTCATTACCAAGTTTTGAAAAAATACAGTATTGTTCTAGAATGTAGAAAATAGATCCAAACTTGGGTCTAAATGTTTTACTGGTGTGTCCAAACTTTCGACTGGTACTATATGTTATATCTCACACATGTCACGCACACGTCATGCCACTTCTGATTCTGCTGGCATCATACACATAGTGAGTCCGGACAACCATTGCAGCTCAAACACGTCAGTCTATTGAGTCTAAAATGGGTCAGATTAAATAGCTTTTGTACATATATTATTACTATCAACTCTTGACTGTTTGTAATAAATGAGGAATTTCAAACACGCTAAAATACTTTTATAAAATGTAATTTTTCCCTCTCCATACTCCACTGTTGTCTTTGTAACATGTTTTTTTTATGGTAGTACCCCTGAAGGCTCTCCGTACCGATCCCCAATTAAGCTGATTTCTAAGCGTTTAAAATCTTACCTGCTTAAAATATTTTTATTTCTGTTAATCAACCTTTTCAAATTCAGTTTAGACTTGCTCAAGTGGAATATCTGTAGAAATATATTATTATGTGTCACAAGTTACAGTAAAAAAAAAAAAAATAAGGAAAATAAAAATATTGTAAAAGATATATCTAAATTTTAATGTTTGACCATGTAATAAATTCTTTTAGAGCACTCATGTCATGTGACATGCCACATTGGGGGAATCACATAACGTCACATCTAATACGCCTATCATAACAACAGTTAAAACTATTGCTGAGTATTACCTAATCATGTTCATCTGTGGAAGTTGGATTGGCGTATGCATATTTCATAGTTTTCATCAATTAAACTTGAAATTCATGTGTAGTTTACATTAAACGTTATGAAAGACTACATGGTTAAAAAATAAAGCTAATATGGCATAGTTCTATGGGTGCTCATGAATAAAAAACAAAAACCCTGCATTTACCTGTCTGTGATACATCTCAAAATGATCAGAAACTGATTTGTTGCACTGTGTTGTTTGGTTTTATGGCAAGCTTGTCACTATTGGCTTCTATCACTGTGGTGCAAGTTATGTATTTGCATAACTTGAAATACGGTAGTTGGACTGTATACTGACATCAGTTAAAAATGTCCCCGCCCAGTGCAAATGTCAAACTCTGCCTATGGCCGACATGTTTCTTGAAAACACACAATTAGGTGGGTTTATGCAAGATTGGTGGATTTAGTGTGAATTACCCTAGGAGAGATAAGATAGCATATTAAGGGGGTACTCTAGGCAGTTTTATAGAGCAATCTCTTTGTGAAAGTGACCTCCACTGCAGGCTTAAAGGTGCAACATCAATGACCCCCCCCCCCCCCATTCCTCTTTTGTGCCTTTCTCACAGAGCAGCAAGGTGTAATGATAACTCATGTAACTCATATTTATGATGTTACATTATTAAGAGTTGTGTGAGTTAAAAACTCCCGATCTGCCTTTTCCTCTAAACTCTGTGAGCAAATTAGTCACCCACTCATGCTTACACATGTTTACACCAGGCTCAAAACACCTTAAGCACTAATAAATCTCGAAACACGCACAGTAGAAGCTGAGCGCACTTACTCTTGTGTTCACAACTGCTCAACATAGACTCAAGACTTTGTAGGCAATTGAGGTGGTAAAATGTGACTGTTTCTTTATAATCCTACAGGTGGTACAACTCTGAACCATTCACACACTGTGGTAGGAGTGAATTATTAGCAAAGTTTGTCTAAAAATAATAATTTGGTGCATATGTGCTACTCAGGAGAAATGAACCTTTTTTTTTATAAATTTTATTTGAATTTAAATGTTAAATGCATTTGAAAAAATAAAAAATAAATACTACCCTTGGTTTTAAAGTGAGGAAACTAATAAATGGAATGGGATACATTTAATTACTCATCGTAAAATTAGTTGTGAAGCTGAATAAAGCTAACAACTTTTTAAAAAATCAATTGTAAAAAACAATTGAAAAAAAAATTTGAATCATGATATCATGATATTTATAAAATCGTGGACTTGGAGAATCTCAATATTGATTAGGATAATATTGTAGCGAGTGGTCACTGGTGATCCCTACTGCATTTTTTTTTTTACCATGGGTTTACTTTCTCCAAAGGCTCATGTAGTTATGATATATTCTTTTGCACACATTCTGCAATTATTAAGATCTGAATGACATAATAGGTAATAAAATATCCCAGGATCCTTTTCCTAGAATGATAATGTTTATTTTATAACGATTAGACAATGCATTCAAGGCAAGACTGCTGTTGTATGCAAATACAAACTGAAATCTTGGTGTCATGTCGCCTGCTGTTAAAACAGTGACATTGGCTACCATTTCAGAAACATCTGTTTTCAAGTAAATAATATGTAATTAAAGTATACTATACAGCATCACTAGGCAGCCAAATCCTGAATGTTGATTTAGGGCTTACAGTGATAATTTGCTGAAGTTGAATGAAAACACATGAAAAGAAGTTGAAAATATCAATACATTGTCATGTAATAAACTTAGACAAAGCTGTTCCATATACACTATAGAGTAAAATAATGACTTAGGTGTAACTTCATGATTGGGGTCTCAGTGTCTTTCACACCCACCAGTATATTATCTCTTGAGTGTTGAATACAGACCAGTAAGCTTCATGGAAAAACAAGGACATCAAGTGCCTTGATCATCTTACGTTGGGATGACAAAGCTCCAAGGCATCAATTATATGACTCCCAGGCCTCTATATGTCTTTCAGCTTTTCCTCAAGTCCCAATTAACCAGTAAGCAGCCAGTAAGTTTCTGTTAGTCTCGTGACATCAAGCCCTCTGATTCACCGAGGCAGAAAAACAAGCAGAGAAGGCGAAAGAACTAATTGCGCTGCATCATTCAGTTGTTACAGACTGCAGACTAGCATGTATTTGCCAGCACCGTCATCGAGCACAGGTACTCTGATGGAGCAAAGTGGTTTTACCTTATTTTTGCTAAGGATCATTCTTTCTGTCATTGGCATATTAGGAAATGGGTTCTTGATCATATCTGTCCTTCATTTGACACGAGTGAAGACATTTGAAGTGTTCTTGCTTGGACTGGCTATCGCAAACCTTGGGGAAATTATGCTTGTGGACATCTATGATGCCATTATCCAATCTATGCACAGTCTGAACATTTCATGTACTGTGCTCAAACTTTTACAGATCTGTGGAGAAAATGTCAGCATCTTTTTCACAGTGCTTATCTGCATCTACCGCTATCAGAAGATACACAACGCCGCCATGAGGATAATCGCACCTATCTTTATGGATAGCAGGGATGCTGCCATTGGACTTAGTGTGGGATGCGTTTTGCTAGCTTTGCTTTTCAGTCTTCCGACTTACTTCATAACTCACGACACTTTGCCTATGAAAAATTCTACTAGAGAACTCTGTCCAGCAGATTTTTTCCTGTGTTCAGAAGCCAACTGTCCAACTTTAAACAATGTTTACCGGTACCTTTATATCATCATCTGTCATGTTTTGCCTCTCATCATTGTCACATGGACAAGTCTCTTAATCATCAAGATTTTATTTATTCAGCAAAAGGCGGTGGATGCACATCATGAGTCAGATGCCACAGTTGCCCACCACCACCATCATCATGAGCATGATGTGTTCCATCGGAGCACCATCGGCATCCTGGCTGCAATGACACTCTTCCAGGTGGACTGCATTTTATATCTGATTTTCACTGATTTTCACTTAGTGTTTAATCCATATGACTTTCCTGCTTGGTCTCAGCTGGAGTTCTTCATTGCAACGTTTTATACAGGTATCATCCCGTATATTTATGGTATGGGACATAACTTCTTCAGCGTGAAGCATTTCATCAAAGAATAACTATCTATGCAGATTTCAAAAAGGAAATTTCAAAAAAAGTGTAATAACGAATGTGACAATTTGATTGTATTAATAAAATCCTGTTATTTCAAAATGGTGTGTTTTGGAGGGATTTTTATCCACCATTAACTAACTGCTTAAATAGCACACATTATTATTTAAATAATTGATATATGTCATAGACTATAGTGGAAGACACTATAATTAGTGCTGAGATATGTGATAATTTATGTGATTATTTATAGAGGTTATTTATGTAAAGAAAATTTTTTTATTAGTTCCTTATTAGACAACATAAAATATCAAATGTTTCAAACTCTTATTTATTTATTCTCATATACAGTAAAATCACGTTATCCTTTTTTTTCTATCTTGTTGTGGATTTAGTTATTAATATATTTATATTTATAGATTTTATGTTTCTATTCTTTCACTACATTGTTATTATTATCGTTTTTATTTCTTTATTATCACATTACAGTGTGTCAGAGAGGTGCAGCAAGTTCACAGCTGCAGGGTCCCTGGACTGATCCTGAAATAATGTCCGCATGTGGTTTTGCACACTTGTAGGTGGATTGATTACTGTATTTTTAAGAACAAAGATGTGTATGTGTGTGTGTGTGCGTGCGTGTGTGTATGGTTATGTGTGCATACAGCCTTTTGATGGACTGGTGTTTCATTCAGGATGTATTTTCCACAGGTTTACCTTTTAAGTTGCATTACTGAAATAAATGAACTTTTGCACGATATTCTAATTTTTCGAGTTTCATCTGTATATGTTTTATGCTAACCCTAAAAAGAAAATGGTTAGGATAACTGGCAGATAGAATAATTACTTGTTTCCTTAAGCATTTAATGAAAGGCTTAAAGTGTAACTGATACCAGTGATAAATGCAGTGTAAACAGGCAGTGTTTAGGCTTTGTGGACAATTTAAAGGGGAAAAACCATAAATGTTCCCTAAACCTGTAATCATGCATTAAAAGATGCTGAACATCTCACAGTTATCCTACAAGTTGACAGCTTAATCGGTTGCCACCTGCTGCAACTTATTTGCGGAGTTGTTTTGTGGGGAATAGATTAAGCACCATGGACATACACTCAATGACCATCTTCTCAGTCCCCACTCTCAGGACAGCAGTGACCCCCACTGTCACTAACAATGACTGTTAGGGTTGTGGTAATGTACTGTACATGGTGCAGGGTTAAGATTATTTTCCCAAGCAATAGCTCTGTGGTTAATAAATAACGCGAACTCTCTGACGATGAACATTTTTATATGCTATACTAAATATACTATATATGCTATATATACTATACATATTTAAATTGGGCCTACATGACAGGTTTAGAACTAGCCCAACAAACAGTATGTGTTGGGATGGCCCTGTGGTCAGGGTTGTGATATGCCACTGAGCCCCCAGAAAATTAATAAAATGAACATCCACAGCTCCAATGTCCTCAGTTTAATCCTTTATAGAGTTCAGCACAAATTCTTTGTAGGGTTCCCTTGTTTCCCAGGGCAGATCTGGCCCCTCAAGACCTCCACAAGACCTCTGGTGCTGTGCTGTGGTGTCTGGGATCAGAACATCAGTGAATATGTTGGGGGCTGTGAGGCCTCACGGATTGGACTTGTTTGTCCAGCACATTCCATGAATGCTTGATCGATCTGGGGAATTTGGAGGCTGTGTCAGTGACCTTGAATTATTTGTCTTCCCTAAGCATGGCTGGCTGTGATACCTTTCTACCAAGGCGTGCATTTTCAGCAGTTTATGCTACATCGGTGTTTCTATGAGATGGTCTGGCCTTTGGTCCCCACAGCCATAAAAGACCCTTAGGTGCTCATGATCCTGTCATCAGTTTACTGGTATATAATTGATAATCAACATTATTTAATTCACTTGGCTGTTGTTGTAGTGTTGTAGCTTGTCTATATCACGTATGCTACAATTGACTCACAACTTGTGTTATCATTAGCAAACCTTGGAAATCCATTGTACCCTGACCAGCCACTATCTGCCAAAACACTATCTTTGCCACCACATAAGTGCTGGAAGAAAGAAAATGGTTTCTGAATTACCAAATTATTGCACTGCATGATTTGATCCAATAATTACATTGTGATTATTTGTATAAATATTGTGATTTCTATTTAAACTGCAATATTTATTTGTTAAACTGAATTTGCATTCAAATGTATATATCTAGGCGAAAAGTGAATGATAAGAAAAAATGATCTCCTTAAGATGATGTTTGAAAATATTTATTTATCAACTCAAAATTATAATTTGATCAGCATGGCAAGTGTTATGACACCTGTTATTATTCAGAACACGCTTGATGTTGCAGCAATTTTTTACTGTATGACCCTACAGTTGACTATTCCCTTATCACAAATGGTTTGAATTGGAATACTGAAACCCTTAATTATACTGCAAGATATCCCTTTGTTCTCAGGAATGCAGTACAGTCACACTGCAGTTCCACACAGATTTGAAATGTTCAGAATCGCAGGAAGGGGGTTTGACAGTAAGGCTTAAAAGTGAGAAAAGTTCAAATTAAATTACCTCTTATACATATCATTTCTAACTTTATATATTGGGGCAACAAATGATTAAAAACAAAGGATAAATGCCAATTGAAAAAATACTGGCTGAAGGAAAAATTTACCTCTAATTTCCCCTGTCATAAATATCAGCAAGATGTCTTCCTGGTAATGTAATAAGGCTTTTGCCTTTCCTCATATTCAGCCAGTCCAATAATTAACCTTCCAAATGTTGACCAGCACAATGAATAATTTTTGCTGATAATTACCATTTAATATGTTGGAAAAGCAAATCTTACCTTTCTATTTGTTATAAGCAGCTAATTTAGAAAACAAGATGTACAGTATGACCGATTTCAACAAAGGAATTAGCCAATTCACTGCATTCAATAATGAAAACCCAGAATTACCTATTGTTTAGGCATATTAGCAGCATTGCATGATACAGTTTTCAAAAAACTGAAATAAATAACCAGTGATGAGTACATAATGTAAAAAAAAAAAAACAGTTACCCTACATTAGTGTCAGTGCATTCAGTCTCCACAATATGATGACCTCATATAATAAGACTCTGACAGAGGACCAGTCAAAGACTAGCTTTGTCAACCTTGATCAATGTTGGACCTTTATATCTGGCAAAGAATATATAATTCTTTTAATTATATAAATATAATTGAAAGTCTATTTAATGGTTAGTTAATAGGTAATAGCAGTAAAAAGTCACCATCCATCTAGGAACCTCTGCCGTCCAACTAGGTACCGTGGAGGCAAGTGGAGATTGTATTTATTTTATTATATTATATTTATTCCCATTTTACGACCGTGGTGGGACCGCCGGTGAACGTTTACACACGCATTCACATACTATAGTCAATTCGGAAAGGCCAATTAGCCTGTCCTAATCTGCATGTCTTTAATGTGAGGGAGGAAACCCTCCAAGCACGGGGAGAACATGCAAACTCCATGCATGGCGGGAATCGAACCCCGACCCTTGAGGTGCAAGGCAACAGTGCTAACCACTATTCAATTCAATTTCAATTTTATTTATATAGCACTTTTAACAATGGTCACTGTCTCAAAGCAGCTTCACAAGATGAAAATAAAAGTTATGGAAGTGTGTATGAGTGAAAAAGAAAATGTATTTAGATAATAATGAGATTGTGGGATTGTCCCTGATGAGCAAGCCGAGGGCGACAGTGGCAAGGAAAAACTCCCTGAGAAGGCAATAGGAAGAAACCTTGAGAGGAACCAGACTCAACAGGGAACCCATCCTCATTTGGGTGATGACGGATAACAGAAATTATATAACGACATCATGTGTTGGGCTGCTGGAAGTTTACGTAGCATAACAAAAGTTGTCCAAGTTATCATGGAGTCCAGTTCAGCACAAGGAGTCGGCAGCATGTGTAGATCCAAACCATCACGAATGCCTCAAGATCTTCGCAGGGTTGGCCTCTGCCTATTTGAGCTGACACAATATCCAGTTGCATCGGGATGGGTAGAGAAAGGAATAACAGTTGGAAAATAATTAGTGTAGATGCCATTGAGGATATTTAGTGGCACTAGATAAGAGTGTGGATTTAGATATACTGGAGTACGAGGTTATGTGATGAAAGAGAGATTAAAGAGATGTGTCTTGAGTCTACTTTTAAACTGATAGACTATATCTGAGCCCCGAACACTGTCTGGAAGGCTATTCCAAAGCTTAGGAGCTAAATATGAGAACGCTCTATTGTGGATTTTGATATTCTGGGAACTATACCAGAAGTCCGGAGTTTGTGTCAGAAGACTAAGAGAGCATGCTAATAGTTAATAGTCAAAGATTGTATATTTTATGAACTTCTGAGGGGCTTTACACTGGACCCACTTGCTCACTTGAGCATATGGGTGTTATAAAATGAGATCTGTGGTGGCTTGGGCTACACTGTAAACCCGAATAAGTTGGCAAAACTCTTTTGTAGTGTTTTAAGTAATGATGGTTCCTATTTTAAGTAAACAGAACTATCAGTTTTGAGTTTGTTGTACAGGGTGGGCCATTTATATGGATACACCTTAATAAAATGGGAATGGTTGGTGATATTAACTTCCTG
>JAQMYJ010000020.1:8351468-8367038 GCA_030014305.1 Clarias laeviceps
TGTTCAGCTAACTTGAAAAGTGTCATTTCTACAAACTCATAAATACCAAAAAGTTCTAAATGCTCATCAAGGTCTATTAATTTGAACTAATTGTAATTATTTAAGTTAACAGTACTCAGTATGTTTAATTACTTTGAGCATTAGGGTTTACAGTGAAGTGGGTCGTATAAATCGGACCTCAATTGCGCATTTCCACTTACTGTACTTATGGGTTACTATTTGGCCATTGGAAAGCGACACATGTACGACATTGGATTTTGCTTTTCTTTTTTTTTAACGCAGTCGTGTCCCTTTAAGGACCATGTGATCGGACATCGACATCAGGATGATGCGGGTATTTAAAAAAAAAAAACATAGTAGCTATACGTTGAACAAGGCGTTGAGTTCCAGCGTCGGGAAAGAGATTTAAAACTAATTGTGCTGTAACATCCGGGTTCTTTCTCCTGCGGGTAAGAGGACAGTGTGGACTCTGCTGCGCTTCTACAGTCTACAGCCGCGGCTCCGAGGTAAGACAAGAGCTACTGCTGGTGTTTAAAGGTACAACGGGTTGCATTTAACTCTTACAGATTAAGATTTCTACTTATTGTAGCCATTATGGTTACCAGGATGATAAAAGGTCTAATGTGTACATATGATTCTGTTCTGCCTTTGATGTTGTTCTGAGCACGTAGGCTTGTTTTCCTCGTTTGCTGAATTATTTTGAGGTTTCACGCGGGGTAGAGCGGAAGACGCCTGAAAACATTACACACACACACATATATATACACACACACACACACACCAACGCAGTAATGGCTCAGTATGTAGGATCCTGGATGAAAACTTTAATGACTTGCTTTCAAACAAAAGTATATGTGTTAATATTTTTTTCTCTATAATTTAAAATAAGTCGCAATGATATTTGAAGCATAACCAGTTGCAACCAGTTGTGACATATTTACCATGTGTCATGGTGTGTATGAGAACGTGTGAATGTGACAGCTGACGCAGCGCTGGAAAAGCCTCTGCAGTCCACTCCGTATCACTTCCAGACAAATTTGAGCATGATTGTGGTTTCCTTGTTTGTAATGGCCTTGTAAATGTTTCCATTCGCGCTTAAACACATGCCACATGGTACAGGTTTACACCCTCACATAAGGCGTGTGTGTGCACACGGCGCGTACAGGGTGGGAGGGGGGCTTGTGGTTAAAAAAAAAAAAAACACTCCACACACAATCGAAGCTTCACAGGGATGGAACAGGTTTTGTTCACTGTTTGTATTTCACCCTGAGCGCCTGATAAACTTGTAATGATGCGTAAGTGTATTTCCCTTGCGTCACAGCTCCACTGTGACGTCATAACTGGTCGGACGTCACGTCATAGCTGGACGCCTCTGTGTTGATCCACATACGGTAGGTATGTCCCTTCAATTCCATTCTGTTTATTCTGTGAGATTAGCCCATTAGAGATGTCCAAGTTTAAAGTTTAATATCTTGCAACACTGGGATAGCTTTCAACCAGTGGCGGCCTGTCAATAAGGGGCGCTGGGGCGCCGCCCCTTTAAAGTTAGGCAGAGAAGAATGCTACTGTAACATGTAATTATTTAACATAATACTTATTCATTTTAATAATGAAATAAAGTAATTTAGTCACAATAATCCACGATATTACTTAATTTAATTTATTTACAATAAAAAAAAAAATCTAAACTGTACTACGCTCATTTGTGTTCGTGTACGGGTCGCCGGACAAACAAGTGTCTATGTAGGCACATACATTTTTTAAAAGCATGTGATTTGAGGCTGAGCTCTAATTAGATTTTTTTAAATCATCCTTGGGGGCACTGTGCGCCCTGAACTCTCCCACTTTTGTTCTTAGCGAATTAATATTGTTTTTAAATATTTGGGCTCAGGTGATTGGACCATTCTCAACGAGTCTTATTAACAGTCAGCAGATTGTTAGTTAATGTATTGAATAGTGATTGACTGGAGTGGAAGCCAGCTAAATATGAGAGAAAATTCTGTAATTTCTTAGCTAAAATACCCCTTCGCAAGGCGATCGGACGAAGAAAGAAAAAAAGTTAAAGAGCTTGGACCAGATCGACTTGATCTTCTAATTAAGCAGCAGTCAAGTGATCTCGGCTTTTCCAGCACTTCTTTTGGCTATTTACAGGCGATTATTAAAAGTTTAATTAAAACGAAAAAAAAAAAATATTGCACCAGCTGCCACTGCTTTCAACAAAGGTCCACCAACCAATCATATGACCTGTCTGTGTCCAAAAGATGGCTTGATGCCTACAGAGTTAGATTCTTGCTTTTTGGGCCTATTGTCCCTAGGTGGAAACTTGCACAAGAACCTCCTACCCAATGCACAAACAAAATTATTTTTCGCTGACATCCTCCCCTGGTATGCAATCCATTACATGCAAAATATGGGGAAAAAATTAGACACCTGACTATAACAACCATATACAGGTCTGCCCCAACTTGCCCAAAAAAATTAATGTCTTGAATGTCTTCTGGTGCTTTGTTTACTATTCCCAGTATTAGAAGAAATATGTTTGCCATTTCTCATCTCATTTAAAAAAAGTTAAACTATGTTAACTTAGGTATCTATTATCTATCTAATGATGCCACTGTCACCAGTAGGTTGCCTTGCTTCCATTTGTACCGCCACTTGTTGCTGAAGGTTGTTGACTCTAATTGAAAATGAGTCATATCCTGTGCAGGACTAGTGGCTTGTTACCCTGGATTTGGGTTGGTAAATAGTGGCTTTTTAGAATAATGATATGATATGCAGTCGAGAGAGAGAGACAATCAACTTAAATTATGCACAATTGTCTTGAATGTCTTTGTGTGCTTTAGGTTTAAGGTTTCCCTTCGGTAAATATAAGGGTTCTAGCCCAAAACCTGCTCCAGCATGGTAATGCCCTTGTGTATAAAGTGAGATTCATAAAGACATGCACTGTAAATCCATATTTGCTCACTTTACTTAATTTTTTTAAATATACAGTACACAAAACTTTGAATACATCAACATGAAAGTATTAGTACACCTGACACAAAGTTATTTTATCCTATTATTCTCAAAGGTTTTGTTAGGCTTATAAATTTTTTTTTATTTACACTGATAAATAGATTGTGTTTTTTAAGCAGAAAAATATTTCTACATGACATAAAATTGTCAAATCAAAATAAGAAAACAATGCTTTTGTCTTCCATGCACCTTATCCTGTGTTGGGTCAGGTGGGATCATCTCACTGCAGGGCACAAGTACACACTTATACAAGTTACAGGACACACATACAGAAACTTCACACAGACCAGAGCAAGGCTGAAACTTTGAACCCTCAAGGTGGAAGACAACAGCACTAACCACTAAGCCACCATACTATTTCCAGGTGGCCTCCCATCCAAGTGTTAACCTAGCTCAACACTCTGTACATATTTTATAGTACTTTTTTGGTGTAGTCAAATATTCTAATATATTATATTAGAATAGTTGAAAATATGTACAAGCCTGGTTAGCACATGAATGGCATGGTGGCTCAGTGATTAGTACTGTTGCCTTCCATCTTCAGGGTTGGAGGTTTGAATCTTGCTCTGGTTTGTGTGGGTGGAGTTTGCACATGTGTTCTGTAACTTTCAGAAGTGTGTACTTGTGCCCTGCAATAAGTTGCATGACCCAACACAGGATAAGTTGTATGGAAGATAAAAATGTAGATGAGTGTTCTTAAATTTCATTTAACAATTTTATATCATTTAGACATACATTTTCTGCTTAAAAACACACAATCTGATTTTGTGATTGTGTGAATTTAAAAAAATGTTGACCTAACATAAATTGTGAGGGTAAAACCACATAATAACTCTGTGTCAAGTGTAGTAATACATTTTATGTTAATGCATAAAAATTTTGAATGCAAGCTGTTTCCTGTGTGACTTGCACAGGATTCAGACCTCAACCCTGCTGAACACCTTGGAAGTGAATTGTAGTTCAGACTATGCACTAGGCCTTGTTGCCCAACATCATTGCCTGACATCATAATGTTCTTGTGACTGATCCCACAATCATGCTCCAATCACATTACACTAGTAAAAACTCCATATTAATGCTCATAGTTTTGAAAAGGGATGTTCAGCACACACTTATGGGTGTGATGGTCAGGTGGTCACATACTCAAGGCCACATAGCTTGCATTACTACATCACATTTCATTGGAAGTATTTCATTTGTCTGCGGCTGTACATACCATAAGACAGTCTTGTCTATCATAGGTCATAGATTTCTTTCTTGTTTGCCACTTTGCAAGTTATCCAGCAAATTATCACAGCCCAGCTCTCTAACATGCTCTGACTCAATAGTCAGCAGCCTCTTTCGCATTTTGGAACAGAGTTAATTTTTTTATTCAAACAAATTAACTTTGGCTTCTCTTTACTCTTTTGATTGCTTACTTACTATGGGGATTTAGTTATTTATGTTTGTTTCTACTCATTTAGCCAGTTTCACCATCTGTGGTAAATTATCTTGCTTTGTGCCAGGATTCACTATGATTTCTTTTGCCAAATGAATTTGTATTTGTTATTATTTAATCATATATGGAGCAAAAAATATTAGTGGTTAAGTGATCAAATCCTCTTCTGCCAAGTGGGAGACCCGGGTTCGGTTCCTGGCCAGTGCACTAAACTCAGCCACTGATGTGACATGTATTTGTCATTTACCATTTTTACTGAATATAAGCAAGCACATCACAGGGCATTGTTGGGTTTCAATTATATGTGTTACTATATGAGTGATATTTATTGAAACTTTAATTAACATGACTCTAAACAAATGCTTTGCAATTTAAAAAATAGCAGCTGAGCTGTTTGCATTGTCTCAGTGAAAAGAGATGGAATTCCCATGGAACAAACACCTCACTCGTTTAGTGTGGCACAAAATAATTTGCTACACAAGTAAAAGTATACTACACTACTTTTGTCCCTGTCAGAAAAAAAATAAATAACACAGCCAAAACTTGTATGCTGGCTGGCCCAGGATTAAAAATATGTGCAATGCTGAGGGGAAAAGAACTGAACCACCATCCCTTATTCCCAGTAGCAGTACACAGCAAATTCCCTAGTGTTGAATTAACGCTTAGAGTGTTGCATTAACACCCAACAGTGTTTATAATAGTCAAATTGGACTCAAATAAACTCTAAAAGTGTTAAATAAATACTGGTGATTTATTTTGTTTATTTTTGCAGTTTTACATCTTTTTCAATCCCACTTCTGGTGTCTGTGCCTGGATTGCATGTTCTTTCACAATAAGAAGACATGCAGATAAGGCTGATTGGCATTTGCAAATTGCCTGTAGTGTGTGTATTTGTGTGTGCCCTGCAGTGGATTGGCACCTTGTCCAGGATGTACCCCACCTCGTGCCAAAGTCTCCCGGGATTCAAACTTCCCATAATCCTTTACAGCCTAAGCGGTATAGAAAATAAATAAATGAATAAAATCGTGTATTTTATTCATGTAATTGAAAATGAGTGGCTTGTGACCATGGATTTGGGTGGTGCAGGAAGATATTAATAATGGCATAGACTCGGACAAAATTGCTAGACAAATGCTATGGGCTACTAAATAGTACCACCAAGTTGCCACAGTGGGACCCTAACCCTAACCCTTACCCACAACGTTGCCTAACCCTAACCCTCAACTGCTGGATAAGGGCGTGTGCCAAGTGCCATAAATGTAATGTATAAGCTCTTGTGGTAGGTGGGGTCAGTCAAAGTGAAAAGAAATCAATGAGGTTGAGAGAATTATCAGTAGACCTACGAGACAGGATTCTGGGGAAGGATACAAAACAATTTCTGCGGCATTCAAAGTGCCCAGAAAAACAGTAGCCTCCATCATTCTCAAATGAAAGAGATTTGGAACAAACAACAGTCTTCCCAGATCTGTCCACCCGGCTGAGCTGAGTAATTTGAAATGAAGGGACAAGCCCACTGGGAGTTTGCCAAAAGCCCCTAAAGGATTCTCAGACCATGAGAAACAAAATCTTGTCTGATGACACAAAGATTGAACAAATCGAATCAAGAAATCAGGCCCTGCACAGCACCGGATTAAAACCATCCCTACAGTCAGCATGGTCACAGCATCATGCTGTGGGGATGTTTTTATGCAACTGGGACTAGGAGTTTAGTCAGAGTAGGATCTCAATCTGAGGTGACGGTTTAGATTTCAATAAGATGATGATAGAACAAGCATACCAACTGAAAAAAACAACAACTCAAGAGTGGCTTTAGAACAAATCAGAACTCAGCCAGAATCTGGACCTGAACCCAATAGAGACTCTTTGGAGACACCTGAAAATAGCTGAGGACTGATGCTGCCCTTTCAACTTGGTTGAGCTCTGATGGTTCTGCCAAGAAGAGTGGGAGTAATGTCCAAAAGAAAGGCGTGCCATACCTATAGCATCATTCCCAAGCAGATGCCATGTCATTGCTGCCAAAGGTGCTTTAATGGAAGATTTCAATCTTTTATAAATATAAATTAACAAAATACTCCAAACAAAATGTGGAAAACTTGAAAGGGTCTAAAGACTCCCCGCCTCCCCGTACTGTATGTACATCCTTGTTAATTCATTGCGCTTGTGCACCTTCTCCCATTTATTATTTTGTTCTCTCTCAACCTCTCTCTTACTCATTTACTGCTCAATCACTTTTTTTTAATCACTGAAACATTCATTTAGTCATAGTCCTGGAGCCCTTCCCAGGAGACTTTAGGCATGAGACTGGGTGCCCATCTCAGGCCACACACACACACAAACACACACACTGTATGTGCCAGTGTTGTACAGTATCGCCACACAGTTTGTGTGGCGATACTGTACAATACTGGCAATTTTGAAATGCTTATTAACCTACTCGCTGTGTCTTTGGACTGTGGGAGGAAACCCACAAAACCCATGCAAACTTCACGCACACAGACCCAAGGCGGAAAATCAAACCGTCGAGGAACTTGACCCTGGAGGAAATTAAATTAATTTTTCAGCCCAGTTTGATTGATTGATATATTTTTTTTACAGTTTTAACAATTACAATAGTTAGAAAACAGCTTTACAGACACTGAGATGTAGATTTAGGCCATAGTGAACAAGCCAAAGGTAACAGTGGCATAGAAAAGCTTCCCAAAACAATATCAGAAACGCATCCTGTGAAGAACCAGATTCAAAATACTGTGATTATGTTCACTACAGTTTAGTACAAAATAGGCTTCTGTGATATAATGCTATTATCATGCCTACAGAATACTACACTGACACAATATCAGCACTCTCTTCTGACTCATCATGAGTCACCCACAAATATGAAACCCAAGAGTGGCAGAAAGTTTAGCATGCTCTGGTATTGGAGCACTCAGAGAATAGATGCTATGTTATGAATTATTAGTCAAAAATAAGGCTAAAGAGGATAAATTTTCTTCCCACAAAATGGCAGATAAGCCAACTGACATGTGAATCTGGAATGACTTTCCATTCAATCAATTATTACAAAGTCCCTCCATTTTGAGAGGCTCAGAAGTAATAGGACAAATTAATATTATCATAAATATTGGGCCTATTTTAACTGGGTTGAATTTTAAACTAAAGTGCCTGAAGTCTGGAAACCATGGACATCAACAAATGCTGAGTTTCCTATCTTAAGATGCTTTGCCACACCTTTAGTGCAGCCATCATTTGCTCATTGTTTTTGGGTTTTTCTCCTTTCAGTTCTGTAATTGAAAATAATGATCAGCTAGGTTAAGGGCCAGTTGACTAACTTACCCATTTAATTTTTTTTATTTCTTTGTCTTTGGTTGCTTTCATGGTGGATTGTGATTAGACATATTGTGAAGTGCTGTCTTATCAGTTTTGCAGTATAGCTCTATACACCTTAGAATTCGTCCGTTACTTCTTTTAGCACTCAGGTCATCAGTAAACATCAGTGACCAAATTCTATTGGCAGTCATATACGGCCATAACTTAACATTGTCTCCACCACGGTTGACATGTGATATGGTATACTCTGGATCATGAGCCCTTTCTTTTCTTTTCCAGAGTCATCTCTTTCAGTCTGGTTCCAAGCATTTATTAGATCTTGTCTAGCAATTTATGATCTAGTTTTTCTGTTTTTGTCTGTTACCAGTGCTAAAGGCTCCATATTTTATATGCATGAAATTATTTATTGATTGTAGACCTCCTCCAATGTGTTCCAATATTGTGGTGTTTTTTCTTCACTAAGGAAAAAAATATGTGATCATAAGCTTCAGTTGTCTTTTTCAGTGTTACAGGTCTTTTGGTGTTGGTGAGCTCACCATTCTATTCAGTCCTTAAAAATGTGTCGAGTTGTTGACTTGATGGATGTCTCTGATGGGTCTGTCTGTTCATGATGGGCTTTTTCACTTTCATCAGCACCTCTTCTGATTGCATATTGGGAGTTGCCATGAACATCTCCAGTACCAAATGCAAATTCAACACTTGGAATCAATACCAGGCCAGGCCATAAAAATTATTTCGAGTTAGTTTTCCTGTTGCAATTCCTACTTTGGCTATTCTTATAATTTGAATTTCTTTATTACAAATTTAGATTTTTTTTTTGTTTCTCGATGTACATGCAAACACACATAATAGCTAATTGCCTAGTTGCACAAGACCTCTGTACTGAGCAACCATTTCCCAAAACTCTCTTTAAAACCAGTGAACCTGATACTAATGTCTTACAGGTTAATGCTACTGCTTCTGAGAAGTTGTGCACACATCTGACTTTGCCCAAACATGAATTTATTTAGCTCTGGATGTTTTCTTCCTGTACTCCTAACAAGCACATTTGCAGTTCTCAGTTCTCACTTTCCGAAAGAGAGTGTATGATGTTGCATGTTTATTCCTTCTAGAAAATTATGTTTTTGCATGCTCGTATACCAGCCCAATACATTGGTTTGCACTTTTTACATTTTGCTCAAATATACACATTTTATCCAAAGCTGCTTTACAAAATTATATAAATTCCACATTTTTTAACATAAAATCATTCTAATTATTTATGATTTATGTAGGAAACAGTGAGTCACGAACATCTCCAGTACCAAAAATGACTTTAGCTGGATTTTCACAGACTGGGTCACATAAATTTTACATTTAGAAATGTATCTCTAATGAGCAAGCCAGAGGGGATAGTGGCAAGGAAAAATCTCCCTGAGATTATATGAGGAAGAAACATTTTTAGGAACCAGGCGCTTATCTGGAACCTATAAACCAGGAAATTAATTATAGTTTTAAGATAAAATGTGTTTTGGTGAAATCATCAGCTGTTCAGTAATAGAGACTTAAGGGCAAACCTGTTGATGACAATTGCAGTGCTAATGCTGGTGTGGCAGTTCAAACCAATTGCAGTTCAAAGCCATCTCCATGGTTTCCAAATGTATCTTTAGGCTGTCTGTATGAGGCCATCCTCGGTAGCTGCAACTGGTTTCCAAGTGATGAGAACACAAACCAGATGAAGAGCATCAGGATGAATCAGAAGGGGTCAGGATCACTGCTGCTTAATAAGTAGCCTGTGTAGCTAAACAGAGAGAAAGACAGGGAGAGAGAGAGAGAGAGAGAGAGAGATTAAGTATTTTTATTGACATGCAACGGCAGACAACATCTAAACGTCTCCTTTACCAAAACTGTTCATGCTCACGAACCCTCCAGATTTGCTTATTTGCCTAAGAAAAACAATTCACAAAATTCATGACTAAACAAGTGTTTTCAACCTGCACTGGGACTGTGCCACCTACTGTAGACAGATCAGTGTACCAACAAATAGCCTGCACCTTTAATCAAAACTAGTGTAGCGGATCATTAAAAAAAATTAAAACAACAACTACAAAAAAACAAGCTCACTTGGGTATTTTGGTGTGAAACTTTTTTAGTGCTTATATATGGTTTATACATATTTCTTCACTTTTTTTTTTTTACAATCATTTCCTAATTTAAATTTTTGATTCTTACTTGATGGCTTACTCCAAAACAGAACATAGACTATGAAAACTGAAACTTCAAAGATGAATGGACATATCTATACTATATGTCCATTCTTCCTGCGTGAAGAATAAAACCTGTTTGTCTCGTACGTTCCTGAAACCATGGTACTAATTCAAACTAGTAATGTGACAAAAAAAACAAGTAAACAAGACTAAAAACGTGTCATAAGAGCAAACACCATCCAAGGTGAGGGCATGTAAAATACCAGAACTGAGAGCACAGTATGGCAAAGCAACAAGAATCCTTTCACAGTCATTTACAGTCCAGTAGTATGGAAATGAAGATTCAAGAAGGATTCGTTAAAAATTGTTGTTTGTATTCCATGCAAATACGAGGTGGTATCAAAAAGTTTAAAGAGTAGTTTTGTTACACGTCCACAGATGGCAGCACATGGCTGCACACACAGTCACAGGGAGCGCCAAACTTCATAAGTCAGTGTGCCAAAAGACATTCTCCTGAGCACATCGGGAGCTGTGCACTGGTGCTATTCTGACCATGTGTGTTGGCACATCTGCAATTTCATCATGGACAGCAAGTTAGAACAAAGGTCGAACATGAAATTCTGCGTAAAACTAGGCAAATCTGCCACAGAGACATATGACGATTGGGGAAGTTCACGGCAATGCTGCAACGAGTCGTTCGAAGTGCTGATTGGCCGAGCTCTCTCAGAGGGGAGGGATGAGAGGTACTTCGTGCTCCCACATCAATCAGGGGCGTCTGTGAGCTCGCACAAACGGAAGGAGCGGATAGCGCTGTTACGCCGCCCCAACGGTGCGTGAGCGAGCAGTTAGAAAAGATGCGGTCGGTGACGTCAGGTGGGTCGGAGGAACACGTGATAGTCTGCGGCCCTCCCGACTGAGTGGTGGTAGAAGCTTAATGTGGGAGCACTTTAAGAGCACTTTAAGAAGCTTAAAGTAATAAAGCACTTTCTTGTAAACAGAGCTAATCTTAAAACTTTTTCATATTACCTTGTAAAAGAACATGTACAAGGCCAAAGTTCAAATTGCCCCCATGTTTAATGTAGTTACTAAATATTGTAATATAATATTGTTGTTGGTCTTTCAGCTGCTCCTGGTAAGGGGTTGCCACAGCAGACCATCTAATCCACACATACAAGCTTGGCACAAGTTTTACTACAGATACCCTCCCTGACACAACCCTCCCATTTTAGCTGGGCTGCTTCCAGTGACTGGGGTTTGGGCACTGGCTGGGAATTGAACCCGGGCCTTCAGCATTGCAGGCGAAACACCTACCATTGAGCCACCAGCCATAATATTACAATATTATATATATATATATATATATATATATATTGCTATATATATACTTTATATATAATACTATAGCAATATATATATATATATATATATGAGAGAGAGATTTAAATCCTAACATAGACATGAAATTCAGACCTCAGGTCAAAGAAAATTTTGCAATACCCTTGGTCTAGAGTTAAGGTGTCTGTCGGCATAATATTTTTGTAATATTTTGAACCTCTGTACACATTCACACACTACAGGCAGTTTGGGAATGCCAATTAGCCTAATCTGCATGTCTTTGGACTGTGGGAGAAAACCGGAGACCCCGGAGGAAACCCACCAAGCACCGGGAAAACATGCACACAGACCTAAGGCAGGAATCAAACCAAGAACCTGGAGGTGCAAGGCGACAGTGCTAACCACTAAGCCACCTTTTTTACTGTTGAGTGTAAAAAAAAATCTGATAAGTTGTTTTCAAAAAATCTACTATTATATGATATATATAAAATATAATTAAAAAAATTATAGACATTTTCAAGACCTGTAGTCATGCCATATAGGTTTTTTTTGTTTTATTATTATTATTAGGCGTATTTAGAACTTGATGTACTAGTGGATGTTTCCACATATTGATCCACCCCTTCTCCAGAATAACTAGCTAAACTTAGCTGAGATGTTGTGCATTATTTACAAATAGTTATAGCTTGGAAACAACAGCTGGCGCTGCTCCTGATTGGATGCTGAGAGTGTCAGGCTGCGCGTGCCTCCGCTGTCATTGGTGCGGCTGAAGTTGAGAGCAGCTTGCTCGTGCCGAAGCAGGAAGAGGACAGCGGGCAGCCTGCTAGCGTCCATATCACACACACACGCACACACATCAGCACTCTGCCTAAACACAAACCACAACACAAAAAAACACATCTCCTTCGACATTCCGTTGGATTGTGTCTTTAACTGTGAGTATGGCGCTTTATGTCTGAAAACTCGACTTGAAACGATAGACATTTTTTTATTTCGTGAACTGCACGCGACCCTGCTCGGGACGAATCGGTTTTCTGTTCGGTGAGCAGGGCGGATTGAGGCTGCGTGCTGGGGTTATTGTGCGATTTCCGAAAGCTGCGTTTGGTTTTTAAGGCGTGTTTCTTTGCTTATGCTCGTTTTTTGCACCGAGGTGTTATTTTGTTTCTCCTCCTGATGGAGGCTGACGTCAAGCGAGCTGTGTCCGCGCGCGACGCAGCAAAAAAAAAAAAAAAGAAACGAAACGTCGTCCTCCTTCGGTTTGGCAGTTAACTTTAGTTTTTAAGGATTTCATCACACGGTGTTTAGGAGGCTCATGCAGGCGTCGGTCGCGTCTATAGCTAAGACAACCCCGCGTTAATATGCGCGTTTGTTATTTAACATTTTTGTCGCTCCGAAGTTCACGAGCGTGCAGTTTAGTCGGAAGCTCGCGCGGGCGGTGCGCGTGCGGTCGGCCTCATTAACGGAAAGCACGAGCTTGCACGGGTCAGGTGCAATAGCGCTGCTCTTATTCAGCTAACGATGTCTGGGTTAACTACATACTGTACTGTGATTTTGTTTCAACTAAAGAAAAAGAAAAAGCTTATTTAATCAGTGCGCGAGAAAGTCAGACACTTGAGAATTTACACTTCATTTGACTTCAAGTCTTTTTGCCGACATTTTTTTAAACAGCCCACAATCTGGAGGAGTTTAAATGCAGTGTCAAATCTCATTTACATTCATTCTGTATGCGCATTTCTTTCACCCTGAATTGCAGCAAAGCTTTTCATGATGCATTCTTCTTCTTCTTCTTCTTGGCACAGCACAACGGTCCATATTTACCCGATGGGGCAGTTAGGGTTGATGTATTGGTCGTCAAGTTGTTTAAAAATGAACTGTAGCTTTCTGCTAGATTTCCATCTGTATTTATATAAATAAAAGAAAGGTTTTGTCTGTTATTGGTCAGAACTCGCTCTTTTAATAATATCTTTACGATTGATACATTGGAGGACCGGAAACCAGCCTCAGAAAATTTCTTCTGTATGTCTGTCTGTATGTCTATCCATTCAGATTTTGTCACAGCATCCCGCAAAACTGTCTGGACAGAATTCAATGAAACTTCCTTCGGTATTTGCCTGAAGTTAAACCTGCACCATAAATTAACTCAAAATGTTGAGATGACGTGAAGTTATGAGCAGTAATGTGTAAGATTACGTTACAGCATCTAGTACTTTTTTTGGACGAATACACCCTAGCAAAAGCGGCTATACACATAACTCAACAGAGCCAATCAATGCGTTTACCATGTATACACAGACTATGCAAGCCTGTGTATACAAACCAGCAAAATCCATAATACACACACACATGACAGCGTGACTCATCATTACTTTGAAAACACTATGAAAATTGAACCTTGCACCAAATATTTTATCAAAATGTTGAGTAGAAGGGAAGTTAAGTGTTGCACCAGGAAGGTCATCCAGCGTAAAACCAGTGCCAAGTTGTGTGCAGATCGAACAGTCTGCTGTGCCGATCTCTCAATAGGAGAAGCCAACAACAACTTCAAATGATTTTTGGTTTATTTAATAGAACAATTTGAGCCCTATACTGTTTTGGCAAAGCAAAACACATTTTTGAGAAACATAAAAATCATCTTTATTCTTTAAGCCTGTGCTAATATTGAAAAGGGAGTTGAAAGAGGATATAATGGAAGAGAGAGAATTCTTGCTGAAGGGTCAGAAGAGGTGAAATGTAAACGTACAAACTTCAGATTAACAGCTCAGAACTGTAACCACTGAGCACCCCTGCCAGAGCAATGTCATATTCCCTCAACTGGCATTTAACTTCTAACTGATAGTTGGTAATAATAGTAGGTTACGTCGGTTTCTCAAAGTACATTTAGAAGACATAGTGTTATGCTGCACCATCGTAACGCGTTTAGAAACTGATATAACTTGTCTAGTATTGATTTGTGATGCATCATGGAGTGATTAAAAAATACTTCAGTCTAGTGCATCTGAAACGGTTTTCTCTGTCAGCCATATTAGTAACAGTGAAAGGATAAGCAGAAGAGTGGGAAAGGAGAAGAGTGGGAGCAAAGCAAATTTCATGGCATGAAAGAGAGTGTACTCTCACGAAAGGGTGATAAACTGTTCGTTTTCTTGCCTTTCATATTTCTTGTGACCGGGGTCGTACATTTAAGTGTAAAAGTTTTTAGTATCATTACACCGAAAGGTTATTACAGTCCAATTACAGTGTCAGTCAAAAGTCTGGACACACGTTCTACTTCAGTGTTTTTTGTTTTGTGATTTAGTCTAGAACATTGCTGTATTTTTTCAAAACTATGAAATAACACATACTGTATGGCATTAGGTAATTAAGTAACAACAACAACAGTCAATAGTTATTTTAAGACAAGAAGCTCAGCTGTTCTAGAATAGTTCTTTCAAGAACAGTATTGTTATGTGTGTTTGCAAAACCCACCAAGCACCGTGATGAAACTGGATCTCATGAAGACCTTTCCAGGAAAGCGAGACCAGAACTTACCACTGCTGCAGATGAGAAGTTCATTTAAGAGTCTCCAAAGTCACCAATTAACAGCAGCTCAGATTAGAGAAGTTATGAAGGCTTTACAGAGGATAAGTAGCAGATACATCTCAATATCAACTGTTCAAAGAGAATTGTTGCATATTATGGATGCCTTCTGCATTGTTTTACAGTGTAGAAAGAAATAGAAATAGAAATCAGGAAAGACCTAGGAATTAGAAGGTGTGCCCAAACTTTTGTCTGGTAATGTACATTCATGGGAAAGAGAAAGTTCACCCTCTTTCAGTTCTATGTTTTTATTTATCAGTGTCTAAAATCAATTGTATTTCTCTTCACTAGCTTCTTTAAACAGACAGATAACCTCATGTGACGGTAACAACATTGACATCAAAAATTTATAATTAAAATAATTTAAGTAATTTTTCCAAAAAGTAAACATTCAGGAACCAGGTAAGAAACATAAGTACTGTCTATAATTCAGTAATATTTGGAATTGAGCTGCATGATCTGATAAAAGAAATCACATTGTGATTTAAACGGCGACATTTAACTATTAAATATACCATTTTGCATTCATACATATTAACTCACAATTATTTTAAAACGTAAGCTAATACATAAATTATTGACAAACTCTACATAAATTCCATAAAATGCATACATTACCTGTAATAAAATGCAGCCTTTTGCGATTAAATAATTGCACAGGTGTATACTGCTATTTTGATTTTTATGTGATTATTT
>JAQMYJ010000020.1:8367138-8377905 GCA_030014305.1 Clarias laeviceps
TGTAATAAAATGCAGCCTTTTGCGATTAAATAATTGCACAGGTGTATACTGCTATTTTGATTTTTATGTGATTATTTGTGCAGCACTAAATGCAACACATTTAATGTCATCGTGTTCTATGATGTTTCTGCAGATGTTTATCAGTCTTTCACATTGTTTTGGATATTTTTTTGGCATGCTCTTTTGTACAACCTTGCTTTAATTTATTGATGTTTGATCATTCATTTAAAATCCAATCATAGCCTGTCATTGGCTTGAGGATGGGATTTTGCCTTGATCATTCAAATATTTTAGATATGTGTGGACTCTAGAGTATGTACCTTAAAAAAGTACACTATGTCTAAGTTTCCAGGTAAAAGATTTAGATTAAAGGTAATAGATAGATAGTAGATAGATAATAGATAAAGGTACCACCATATTGACAAGAAACGGTAGCAGGTAACAGTTTAGCATCCTCCGAAATATTGTTTCTCTGTTTTAGATCGTGCCTCTTGAAATTATATTATTATTATTATTATTATTATTATTGAAGATCTAGAGACATTAAATTATAACCTTAACATCCAGATGTTGTATTACTATTTTTAAATAGTATTTTCTGTAAAATACAATTTCTGTAAAGAATGTAAAAAACAGAAACTGATGTTCATTTAATGTTTTCCTCCTGAATCCTTTCACCTGTTATTTGACATGACTCAAATGTTAAAGCAAGTGCATTCTGAGTCTGCAGTTATCTTTATTAGCAAGCTCAAAGGATTGCCTTGCCATAGACATGTTCTAGTTAATTTATTTTAATGGACCGCATCAAGGTGTCTAATGACCTACAAAAGCCACCACATGTTTATTTGGAGCTCGTTATGCTTCAGATTAATGGCAGCGCTGGTTCTAAGAGTCAGTGAGATCAGAAAACAGCCCTCGCAAAGCCTGAAACAGAAGTTCTCGCTTTCACTGTGGTGTTGGTCTTATAATTTTTAAATAAAGCATTGAAACGTTTGTTCTGAAATGTATGTAAGTGAAAGAACGGATTTCAGTAACACTGTAGGAGTGTAAGCTTGGTGTCATTAATTTTCCTCTTAATCATGGTCTAATGATTAGCAGTCAAAAGGCTTACAACATCGTAGAATGTAGTACAATAGTTTATGTCTATTTTTGGTTTGATTTATCATTCTTGATTTTATTCAATGTGATGTTGTAGTATTAAATTTTGATGAATTGCAGACTTTGACTACTACCGGTAGATAAGATGTTTTGGGAAAGTAAATCAATAGTAATCCAGAGCAGAATTATCTGAAAACCCCCAAAATGTGTTCAATAAGCTTTTCTGTTCATGTCATACAAAGTGACAATCTGTCTGCTGCATTCATATCGTTGCTAAGTGAATCGATCTGGCTTTATTGTTTAATGCAGTGTTCTTTAATATGTCCTTTGAGCCTGAATGAATAAAAAAATATATATATATATATAAAAATATATATTATATTTTCTCTTTAAAAATATGAAGAGAAACTTACAGTGTGCTCTGTGCAGGAATGGTGCTGCTGTCAGAAATGTGTGTAGTAAACATGCACATTTAAGCATCAATTATTTATTATAAAAAAATTTGGTACATTTAGCAACATTTAGATACAATCAGATTGGATGAGAAGCTTTTCAGGGGTAATATGTGTTAACACCACTAGGACGTTTAATGAGTGATATTTCCGTGTTCCAGGTATTCTAATAACCGCTAATTACACTAAGGCCATGTCCACACGTAGCCAGATATTTTTAAAAACTGAGATTTTTCTACTTTGTTTTTTAAAAATAATTCTCTCCACACAGCCTACGTTTTAAAAATATCTTTGTCCACATGAAAACGCCAAACGCCCTGTTATGTGCTGTTAGGAGCATCCCTAATCAACATGGGCCAATCAGAAGCCTAGACAAAATGCCATCACCGGTCGCGCTTAGTAGAAGTCCGACCGGGTCTTGTCCAAATCCGCAGTCGCTGTCTGTGTCATCGGAGTTTAGTATGTAGCAGCACTGAGTTTTGTAGTACATTCAGACACCTCTGTTCGTTAACATAATGTATGAGTAACTGCACGTCTATGTACATGCATGTAAAAAGTCCAGTAAGCAACGTTAACACAGTCACTGGTTTACTGTACTTAAGTCCACCATTGCACAAATCTCCTCATAAACAAAGCTGACGTCAAATCAAGGAGACTAGCACACAGACAATTACATCATCGGCACACATGGTGACGTTACAACAAGCCAAGGTCTCCGTTTCCCCTGTCCTCACAACACCACTGAAAACGGAGTTTTTGAAAATATTCACTTCGGATGGAGTTTTGCAAAAGCTTCGTTTTCATTGACCAAAAGTCTTTGAAGACCAAAATCTCAGTTTTTTAAAATACCCGGCTACGTGTTGACAACTCGGTCGCAGCATGTGTGAAAGTAGGTATGTACGGTTCACAATACTGAGGAGAGAGCAATTGGCTGCCAAAAAAAAAAACACCAGTCACAGAAACACTTTTATGTCATTCTTAAAAAAACATTCTGACTCCTTAATAATTGCATCTAACATCTTTCCGAATCACATCTGAACCATTTGTGTGCTTTTATTTGCGGCTACAAAGCTACCTATTTCGTAACACAAGGTTGCATTACCAATCACTCTCTAACCCCTGATCAAGGGTACTAATTGATGTGTTTGAGACATGTGATATAACACCCCACATAGAGCACTAGCTTTTCATTTAACTCTAGTTGGAACTTAACCTCGGAACCCAGAAGTTAATGGAGCTGATATTCTAAAGCGGAATGGGGGAAATATAAAGAGAAACTTAGAATATTTACAGGACTGTCCACCACCTTCATGGTTTACATTTCCTCACATTTAAAACTACTTTCACCCCTGTTAATTACACTAAATGTCAGTCTCCAGCTCCACCTGTAGCAATTAGTAAGTTCCACCAGTTGAGGATGTATATGTGTTGGCAGAGCAAAATAACTGGCTAAATAAAGAAACAAATCATAGTCCGTTGATAATATATGGTGTTTGCAGAATTGTTGTATAAAAGCAATATCACACTCGAGGTCATGCCTTACTGCTGGATATAACGTGGCTGAGATATGGTCATAGGCATAAGGGTGCAGTATAGCACTCTCACTAATTATACAGTTACTATACAGTTAGCTTGAGAAATCGCCAGTAGTCCAAGGTTGCCACAATTATTCTTTTGAATAGGGAATCCCTATGAAATGCTTTGAATACAGTGTAGCCTTGGGTTGTATAAAAAGCACGGTAAAGCCTGAATAGTTACAAATCATACAAATGTACAGCGGGGTAAGCGAATTAAATGTCTAAATCTAGTATTCAGCAGTTGTCTTAGCAATAGTGTTTAGCAGTTTTGTGCCTATAAAGTTATGAAAAGTCTGAATTATTCCAGTAAGCTAATGATAGACTGTATAGTGGGTTGTGAATAATTCGCAGTATAGTATATTCAGTATTAGTCTTTCCAAAGTAGAATAAAGCTGTGATTCAGAAGCAGATGACTGAAAACTTATGCTAACAAAATAAAAACAAGAAGCGAAGGAAAAAATAACTAATTAAAAAAAATTATAGAAACCACAGTTTTCAAACACAGTTTCATATTTTGACTTTTAAGTAGTAGGAGTTGTTGCTATTTCATAATAGTTATTGTTTTATTATTGATTTTGTTTTATGATTTAATTTTAAACACATTATTTCTATTGCATACATTTCTTATTTCCTTATTACATTTTTAGATATTTTACATGATGTAAGTCTTATACACATACTTGGTAAGTAAACTGTGTAAACGAGATGAGACTGTCCGTTCCCATAGTCAAATGAGAACATTATGATATTCACCGTGGCACAATAGTTCCTATTATCTTGTTCAGAACTAGCGGTGTGTGCACTACTGTTGTTTTTTCCACTTTCACAAACATCAAACATTCTTGACCATTTACATGCTCACGGTTTTCTTGTTTTTACCTACCTACAATATTTTATAATAAATTTAGTTGGATTTGTTTCTCAAAATCAATTCATATATGTCGTTTAAAGAACAGTGACCCTGCTAAGGTAAAAGCAGTTACTGAGAATTAGGAAACACAATACATGTATTATATAGAGCCACTTAAGGAACCCACCAACATCCACATTACATATCATTGTTCCATTGCCTGCTTGTGTGACTTTTTGTCACGCCTCTAGTGTGAACACATATCTGGTGTTAAACAAAGCCAAGAAATGGCTACAGAACCCTTAATATGATAATCTATTTCTAAAGCAATTTTATTTCTTTGACCCTTTTAGATTTTCTTGGAAAGCATGTGATGAGCCAAGCTCAGAAACAGGTCTTCCTCAGCCAGAACGGTGGCAAGTGCTGTAACCATGTAGATAGTTGTCCCCATGGTAAAACCATGGGTAGAGCCCGGCCTGAGCATTGTTTGAAGAAGGCCAAGGAATTAAAGCATACTGCTAAAAGAGACAAGCAAAAGAGACAACAACAACATATGGAAGACTGGCTCCATGATGGATGTAAGACAGGAGCCAAGTTAAAAAAAGGCAGAACTATGAAGGTTGTGTCTAAAAAGGGCAATGCAAAAGTGTCCAAGAAACTGAGGGAGGAGAGGAATAGGAAGCTATACCCACTACGACGAAGAAGTAACAAATCAAAAGATGAGGCCTTAAGTTGCCATGTCCTGCTTACCCGCCTTGAGGGGAATGATTTTGAACCGGACAGCGAATTGCATGAGGAAGAACCAAATGCAATTTCCAAAAGACGTCGGCGAAAAAAGAGAAACAAACTCAACCAAAAGCTAGTGAACCCCAATGAATCAATACAAATACCACCTAAAACTAAATATGAAACAAGTACAAATACAGTTCTAGCTCAGGAGCCTCGTAAACGCCGGCTTGCCTCTCTTAATGCCGAAGCTGTCAACAGCCTGCTGCTGGAGAAAACAGATGTACCACTAAGCAGCAAGCTCCCTAAGAAACAGCATCATGAGACCACACCTGGTTTTAATGAAACAGATGATGCAAAGATTTGCTCCCTGTCACAAACTGCTGCTCAAGCCCACAAGACTGAACTGTGCCAAAACCACAAGAAGGCAAGGAAGCGAAAGTCAGAGGAAAAAGACAGCAATGATCTCAATCTGTACACTCCTACTCCTAAACGGCTCGCCGGACTCAACGCTGCTGCTCTGATGAAGCTCACAAGCTCCACTACAGGAAGTAAGCAGCGAGTAAAAACGGACTGTAAAAGTATTGGTTCTGCAGGGAAGCAGACTGCATGCTGTAAATCCCACGTGCAACAGCCTAAAAGGCAAGGACTCAAAAAGGCGTTACCTCAGGGTGGTGGTGCAGCACGTAAGATCAAGGGAAGTGAGTCTAAACTGAAGTGGGACGGACCTGCTGACTGTCACTGCTTAGCCAAATCAGGGTATCATTCTCATGGCATGATGGGATATCCTATTAAAGTGGTAAAAGAAGAGCAGGTGGAAACTGAGCTTGGGCCTTGCTACTGCTGTTCCGCAGAAGGCTCAGTAGAATACTGTCACAGGTTGGCGCTGTATCTGAGCCAGAAGGCCTGCAGTGAGACAGACAAGCATCCTGTGACTTCAGTGAAGCATGAATGCCTGGTAGCCTCGTCTTCACTGGGCCACCCAGCCCTCACCCTCAGTGCCCACCCGTGCCTGTGTGCCGACCCCTGCTACTCTAGTTACTACGTTCACTTTGCAAATCATGGGCCTCGTTCAGTTTGTCTAAGTTCGCAGCCACTACCATGTGCACACAGCTCCATGTGTCCCAGCAGGGTCCCGCCGTCAAAGCTGCTGTCCAACTCTGTTTCCCACGCCTCAGGAATCTCACACCCTGCCTTCTGTAGTTCAGTCCGCTCTCCTTGCTGCAGTGAAGGCTGCAGGGTTGGCGGCTACACTTTCAGCACTATGCAGCCTGTCACCAGCAGGGCGTGCTCTTATGCCACAGGCTGCACCAACTGTAACCATCAAATCAAAACAGGTAATGCATAATAAGGGAACTGTTTAAAATCATGTCTATATCATATTATTTTGCCATGGTCCCTTTGGGGCATACAAATAGAAAGTAAAGTCCTCAGTAACAATGAGGTTTTTCAACTTTTTCAATAACTATCTGCTGAATACCAACAGATGTGGCATTATTTTCCACCACAATTTTATTTGACTTGAGGAGGAAGTTCCATGTAGCATCCTCTTTTTGTGTTTGTGCATCTGTCTTGTAAAGCATTGCTTAAAAATGCACCAGAGTGTTTGCCATTTGGAAAAAGGTTTCAGGTATAGCCTCTTTAAAAAAGACCATTTAAAGAACCGCTAAACAGGATGTAGGTTTCTTTCACAGGGATTGTTATTACCTGTCACCTGTTGCTTTTGATTTCAAAGAGAGCAATGTTTGATTGGCATGCTCCAATGCATGTAAAAATTCTCCACCATTCATTAAAATTCTCTACCGAAGGTGAAGTTGAATACAAAATGTGTTTTAGTCATTCATTCAAATGTTGTGTTGGAAATTTTTTTAAAGTTATTCACTGTTGTCATTTCACATTAAAAAAACAGACAATCTAGTGCTAAAAATGCAAAAGCACAGTTCACAGAAAAGCCTTTTACAGCATTGCTGATTAATAAATTTTCTGTTGGATGCCAGAAATTTCTATTGAAAGTAGTCTTAGTCTTTTTAAGTCATAGTAGATAAATTGTCACTCATACTAAACACTATGCTGTATTTTTGCTTGTTCAGAAGGCTACTCTTCACCTCAAGTGGATCAAAGTTCCTCTCTGCCTGTTCCACCAGCCCTGCCCCTTTCTAGCTGCCCATTGCCTAGGTTAAGCCGATCCCCTACGGTTCTCCCACGTCTTCTAAACACACTTGCAGACAACAGACAGACCGAGGTCAAGCTCAGAGGACCAAAAGAATGCCCTCAAAAAACTAAACCACCCAATGGTTCTATTGGCGCAAGACCTGCAAAACTGTCCCAGAAACAGCCAGTTCCCAACCCAGTAAGTGCCAAACACCAGAAAAAACTACATCGCCACCGGACAACAAATGGCTGGCGCCCTTTTGGAGAACCCATAGAGAAAGAAGTCTTTATTGCGGTGAGTTTTTTTTTTTTTTTTTTCCCTGGTTGTTAATGTGGTTTGCCCTGAAAGAGCATTCCCAAAGAAAATGCCTTGTTCTGCAGGGGGAGGACATGACAGCACTGCGTCAGTGTTATGAAGGAGTAATGCGAGACGGAGAGGTGATTCGGATCAGAGATACAGTGCTGTTGCGCTCCGGACCACGCAAGAAATCCTTACCGTACGTGGCTAAGATATCAGCTTTGTGGGACGACCCTAAAACAGGTGAGGAACTGTTTACTGTGATCATCAACCCACTTTAAACTTGAGTTTGCAGGGAAATTCTAGAAGCTGCTATTGACTTAAAGAAGGCTTGCTTTTCTGCATTTCTTAGAGGACATAAAAATGTACACTTAATTCCTGATAAAATGTTCTTGCGTACATGTAGTTGTTTTGTGCTTATAGAGAGGATTACTAAAAAAGGGAACTGTACTGGAAGAATTCCTAGTTATTAGCGATTTTCAGCTTAAGTGGAAAAAAAAAGTGTGCTCTGCTTGACTCATGTACACTCTCGTACAGTGGTGGAAGGCTATTTATTTAGAATTTTTTTAATGCACATGGATTGCTTTCTACGTGTGTTTATACGTTTACATGTTTGTGTTTACTTGTGTGGTTATGTTTTAGTGTTTTTAACTGATTGTTAATGTTGTAAACGGCATGTCAATATATGAAAAGTTTATTCAAAATGTTTAAAGGTGAGTTCCACAATATGAGACATACCAGAATCAAATTTGTTCATTAGAGAATCTCTGTCTTAACATTAAAAACAAAGCAAATAAATAAAAAAAATGCTAAGACTGTGACACTCCAAATGTATTTAAGTTAATTTCCTGAATGTTGTTAAAGAATGCGCTGCGATTGACCATTGCTTGTTTGCTTTATCTTTCAGGAGAGCTGATGATGAGCCTGTTCTGGTACTATCGACCAGAACACACACAGGGAGGCAGAGATCCCAGCATGCACTGTGAGGTGAGACATCATCCCAGACTGTTCTAATGGGCAGCTTACTAATGTTTCCTTTTTTACTTAGAGTAGAGACATACTTCAGCCAGGCTTATTCTGCAGTCAGTGTTGTACTGCAGTAAGCTTCCATTTAGTTGTTTTAAAAAGAAAAAATATCACAAAATGATATTAAAAGTTATTATGACTTACCTCTCATCTTTTGACAGTTTATAAGAAAATCATTTTGACATAAAAGCTAAAAAAAAAGATAAATACAACATAATAAAAATATACTATATAATATTTTAATATTACTTGGATGAAGGAATTCTTTGTAACTTTACACATGAAATGTTTGTTTAAGTTTTCGACAGTCCCAGTCATGATTAAAAAGATGTCTTCACAATAGTATTTTATAATATTGTAATGCGATGGGGGTCCAAGTCAAGACGGAACTTGTGATGAAATTGAATGAAGGTGCAAAATCTGATTGACATTTACAGGAGAATTCAAGCAGAATACGGTGTGAGACTCTTAAGTTAGATGAGAAAAGTTTTAAAGAAGGCCGTTTGTCTGTGAATGATGATCCCGGCCGAGGTGGCTCGGAGCTCGCTGCAGTCATTTTCATGAACATTCCATGATCCATGAAACTCAAACGATAACTTGACGCCAGCTTGTGGAAGAGATTGCACATCTGTCTGCGGGAACTGTACAGACAATCATTCACGAACAATCACATTACAGGAACTCGGCTGGGAGTTACTGTCACATCTCTTGTACAATCCTGACCTCAGTCCAAGCCATCTGCAAATGTTTGGCCCATTAAAGCAGTTCCTGGGAGGCCAGACTTTCAAATGTGAAGCAGGCAGGGAGTCCGATCGTGGCTGCTCTATACCATACTGACAGTGTTTTTTATGTTGATGGTATCCAAGCACTAGTGAATTTCTGAGATCAGTGCATTAGTGTAGCTTTTGGGGATTGTATAGTGAAATAAAGGGGTTTTTTACTCTCATAACTTTGTTCTGTTGCACAATCAAAAGGCCTTGACTTGACCTGAACCGCCCTTGTAATATACAGTAATACTGTAGTGAATCCTTATGCTTCATTTCATCTAATACCTTATTGAAAATTTAAGCAAAAGGTTGGAGGTAATCACATAAAATCATCTGCAAAAAGGTTTTTAACAGCGTTCCATGCCTTCACCACAGTTTAACATTTGGCTGGTTTTTTTGGATCATTTCCAGAATGAAATTTTCGCCTCTCGGCACCAAGATGAAAACAGCGTGGCCTGTATCGAGGACAGATGCTATGTTTTACCTTTAGCACAGTACTGTAGGTAAGATCTTTCACTATTTTAATGGTGAGATCTTAAATAACTGCACTCCTCCTCCTAAAAGAGTGTTAAATGTCTTAATCAACTGTCTTTTGTGTAGATTTTGTGCCTTGGTAAAGCGCCGCTCAGAGGGTGTGCCCAACAGCGTCTCCGTGGTGCCTCGGCCCTCTGACAGTGCTGTCCCCACTCACCGAATTGTGCCCGAAGACGTTGATCCCGAGCTGGTTTACCTATGCCGCCATGTCTACGACTTCCGCTACGGCCGCATACTGAAGAACCTGCAGTAAGGGTGCAAGGCTGCGTGCATCGCACACACACTCCTGCACCTCACTAATGATGGAAAGCCTTCATACTAAAAAGATCCCTGTGCAACCTACTGGCCTCTTTGTTTTGAAAATCCTGATTTATTGTTGAAAAAAAATAATAAATGATCTGTTTTTCATGTTATTTGCTCAGGAGGGTAGACCGCACAGAGGTCTGGGGTTGTTGAACAAGATGCTTTTTTTTTAAACTGTCTCCACATTCCCAGAGTGGCAGCATTCGAAGTGAATGCTACAGAAGAATGGAAATGATGGCTTTACTGAGTTCTTAATCAGATTTTTGAATTCTCAGTAGAAATTAGGTTTTATTTACCCTTCCATTTAAAGTTGGAAGGGGATTTATATTTCTCTTTGGTGATTTGTCTTCTACACTGGACTGTATTACTGGCACAGGGAAATCAGATAAAGCTGCCGTTTCAGATTCAGAGTGTAATCAGATAGAGTTGCTTCAATAGGCATGTCTGTCCACCAGTAAAGGCTGCAGGAGTAGATGCTTGTCTTTTTCGTTTCTCTCATGTTTTGCTTTATCGTGTAGAGGTCACTTTGTAATGTTGTTCTCTTGTGTTCTTCTTGTTTCTTGCTTTACATCACTCAGTTGGCAGCTAGTTTTGACCGAAACCTCTACGACTTTAACTCCTATAGTAAAACCAAAGGTCAGCTTAGTGCTAATCTCTGTTCTCACTCACTAAGCTCTGAGGAACTGTGCCATATTATTTCACAGATAGGAGAAGCTAACACATGTTTTTCCAAGCAAAGACATCTTATGTATTAACCTGCATGTGTCCATTTTCCCATGCTTCTAGTCACAATAGTTAAATTGCACTAATCTCTTCCTTGTTTTTATTATTATTATTTTTGTTGTTGTTGTTGTTCCTTTGCTATAATTCACATTTAGATTGTCCTTTCTGATTTTATCAACATGCTAGCGCTTTGGTCAGCAAGGAAGTGCAGAGGAAGGATGTCTGAGAGCTAAATCTATCAACAAGAAAGTCATAATATTTT
>JAQMYJ010000020.1:8385289-8417657 GCA_030014305.1 Clarias laeviceps
AATGTTTATCAGTACATTACAGAAAATAATGAACTTTATCACAATATGCTAATTTTTTGAGAAGGACCAGTATATATGTGTGTGTGTGTGTGTGTGTGTGTGTTTGTGTGTGTTTTCTAATTGTTGTAATCTTTACCTTGTGTGAAACTTGTTTAAACTATAATAGCAGTGTCTGAGATCTTGTGGATCTTTGGCTGTCCAGTGTATGAACTTGGACAAGCATAAGAGCTGTTTTCTCCAGTCTTTTATTACCACAATTATTAAGTCATTGTGAACACGGTAATGTCCTGTTGGGTTGAGAGTGGATGGGAAAAAATTACCTAAAATTATGCTTATGCGAATAGACAGTACCAGTCAAAATTTTGGACACAAGTTTTGATTTATTTTCTACATTCTAGAACGATACTGTTTTTTTCCAAGTATAAAATAACATATGTGGCATTATGTAATTAAGTAACAACAACATAAAATTTTTATTTGAAGACATGAAGGTCAGCTGCTCTGGAATAGTTCTTGCAAGAACGATATTGTCAAGTGTATTTGCAAAACCCATTAAGCACCATGAGGAAGACCATCTCAGGAGGGCGAGACCAAAACCTACCTCTGCCGCAGACGAGAAGTTCATTTAGAGTTACCAGCATCAAAAAGCACAAATTAACAGCACCTCAGATTAGAGGAGTTATGAAGGCTTTATAAAGCATAAATAGCACACATCTCAATAGGAGATTAGAAAAATAAAAATCAGGAAAGACCACTAAATTATAAGGTGTGTCCAGACTTTTGACGTAGTGTAATGTTACAAAACCATACTCAGTCAAAAGTGGAGGTAACTCATTAAAAAAAATTATATTTGAGTGAAATTTAAGTAAGACAAGAAAAAAACTGTTATTAACTGAAGTCAGTTTTTTTTTATATGTTCTCTTACATGTTATTTGGTTTCTATTTAAATTACTATTTTAAGTTTTTAAGATTGAGGTAAGAGGAGGAGGTTAGTCATCTTCATTAATGGCGTTACTGTACCATGGTCAGGTTTTCAGTAGGTTTGGAGCCTATCCTGTTAATACTGGATGTGAAGTGAGAACATTGCAGGATGATTGCATACACAAACATTCCCTTGTAGGAGTAATTTCAGTGTACCAATGTTTTAGTTTATTAGGAGGAACCAGAGTTCATGTATTTTATATCATTTGAAGTGTTAACTAATAAATGGGCTCTTCTTAAGCACCATACATATTTTTTTCCTCGGGGCCTTTGCAACATCAATATCATTATTTTAACACATCATTTGTGTAATGAGTTTGTTAATTGTAATTGTTGAGATTGCTGAAATACGGATGTCTTTTTCATCCCCAAGCCCTCAAAATCCACCACACGCACATGCACGTGGACCACTCGTGTTTGCTCTTGAGGTGCCTTACCAGAGCCAGTAATCTGGGCGTAGTGACATCATTCATCTCAAATTGTGTGTGTCCGAGGATTAAGGAAGTCACATGGAGGAGGAGTGTGCAATTGTGTTTACTGTTATGCAGTTTTAGTGCAGGGCTGTTTACATTCTTATGCCCACATGTACACACACTGAGTTCTTGAACTCACTCGCTCACTGAGTAGACACTCACATGATGGAAGGCAGGGCTGCAGCGATGGCAGACGCACATATGGATGAACTGGTGGAGCGATCTGGAGCAGCTGATGATGCCGAAGCTCAGCTGAGAGAACTGTACCATGATAGTCCTCTCTTAGTACCTGAAGCAGACTTCATAGTAGGTCAGTACCAAGTTCTGTCAATCCATTACATTTGGTTTAATCGTATGAAAGCACAATACTTTTTACTGTGAGCAATGTGTTTCAGATTTTGTGCGCTTTCATTTAATGTGAAATTACTGCATTATCCTCAGACACGCAGAACACTACTATATATATATATATTAGCAAGTTAGTTTAAATGCTATTCTATATGTCTACATAAGACCTCAAACTTCACTAAACTACAGTAAGAAATTAGAAGTGATCAGAAATTTCTTAAAATGAAATAGTTTTAGAGATCACACACTGGATTATCTACTCTACATTCGTTATTCTTAACTGTTGTTTTTATCCTTTATTTTAAAAATGTTTTTTTCCCATAGATATAAAGGATATAATCAGTTAAGACTGTGGGTTACAGGTCGGGGGTTCGAACTCCAGCACCACCAAGTTGCCACTGTTGAGACCTTGAACAAGGCCCTTAACCCTATCTGCTCCAGAGGCGCTGTAAACTGGCTGACCCTGCGCTCTGACCCCAGTTTCTTACCTGGGATATGTGAAAAATTATTTCACTAAGCTGTAAAGTAAATGTGGCAAATAATTGAATATTATATTATTTTTATTATAATGACATGGAATGCAGCTGATAGCTGTGTATATTCATGCTCCATACAGGAATGCAGTCTCACTAATTCCCTTTTGATGCTATGGGATTAAGCACTATTTCAGTCCCGATCTCCATATGGGTGTTCTCAAAATAACAAGCGTCTATCGTTGGATTAATGCTAAGATAAAGGAAGTAGAAGATACAAATAATTATCTCTATGGTTCTTATACTGTATTATGGTAGAAATATGTGAAGCATAGAGACACATTCAGAGCAAATGCAAATATAAAGTATTATATTCTCCTGAATAAAAAAAGAAAGAGAAACAAAAGTAATTTGTTAAAAATTTGTTAATAACTGTTAAATTCTCTGAATAAAAAAAAAAAAATGCAGTCATCAGCCATAACATTATGCAAACACAGCAGTAAATTGGTGACAGGTTCATGAGCTCCTATGGCTTCCTCCATGCCCACAGAAAAGGCAGCAGAACACCAGACTCCCCATAATGGGGTCTCCAACCTCCTCAGATCCCAATCCGATCAAGCACCCATGGGATGCGCCAGACAAACAAGTTTGAACCATGTCAAGATTGAATCCCACCCAGCAACCCACAGCATCCAACGGATCTGCTGTCAATATCCTGGTGCCACACACCACAGCACACCCACAGAGGTCTTATGGAGTCAGTACCAGCCCAGTGGCACAAGGCGAACCCAAAGCCTAGGTGGTTTTAATATTATGGCTGATCAGTGCATATACATATGCATTTACTGTATAGTAAATATGGGGGGATGTCTTGTCAGTGACGTTCCAATGTGATTTAGTCCAGGTTTTAATGTTATGATAAAAACATAGTTGCAGTTACCTGCACTTTCAAGTATTTGTTATATCCATGCATTGCCAGAGAAACTATATGCCTAACACTGAACTACAATTTAATTTTCACTTTTAATCTTGTAAAAGTTCTAAAAAAAAATTAAAAAAAAACTCATTTCCAATCCATATTATTAAACAAAAAAAAAATCAAAGTGCTATACAACGCCCTTAGTCATGTTTGAAAAAATTCTTATAAAACAAAAGAATATAAAACAATTATACTGGCAGGAAACTGGCTGGTAAGTAATTCAGAGCATCCTGGAGACCCTGCCACAGTATTTCCGGACACGTTTGTCGTCACACTTTCTCCGATTACTGCATGTAAATATAGACAGCCTGCTTCATTTAAATAGTACTCTTGTACCTTTTAAAGGAAAGACACAGAGCAGGATTACAGGAGATCCACAGCTTATCCAGGGTCCAGGGAATGCTGGGTCATCAGGCAGCAATGCACTATGAAAAGCCTTTAAATCCTGTATGGTCGTTTGTTTTACTGACTACTGGCAATTCTCGAATCATTTTGTCAGAATGACTACATCTACAATTCAATTCAATCAGCTTTTTTTTTGTTCCTCCAATTTTACCACTGTGTAGCACTCCATAACTTAGATGTGTTTCATAATCTGACCTTTACTCTGTTTACATAAGAACAGAAATGTCCTGTTCTGTGTGTGGTGACAGATGAGCACAGCTCAGCACACAGTATCATGGATGTGACAGACAGGCTCATGTACCTGGAGCAGCGCCTCCAGATGCAGGAGGATGAGGTGCAGCTGCTGAAGATGGCTCTGGCTGATGTCCTCAAGAGACTCAACATTTCAGAGGCACAAACTGTTGCTCTCACCAAAAGAGGACCTGTTAAAGGTATCAGACTACTGCACATGCACGCTGTATAAACAGCAACTCATCTTTAAACAATCTGGGAGCAAATCATTAGGTCAGATTTATCATGACCAAAAATTTGAAAAGAATAATTTTGAACCATTTTAAAGAAGGAATAAATACAAGACTTGTTTTCTTTTCTTTTACCAGAGCCGTAACCCAGTGGAGAAAATAAACCATTATAGGGTGGTGTGATGGGAATTAGAGTTATTGTTCCTATCTTTGTGTGTTTTTTTAAATTCCATAATATATCACTATGTCCTGAAGACTTAACCGTGTCAGAAAACCTAAAGTTACCTCTGATAGCTACAAAGCACTTTGAAAAATGCATCACTGAAAACTTTTAACATTATAAACAATTACATAAAAAATCATACAAAGTCCCTCTCTGAGTCACAACTATAGAAACATTAATATACTAAAATGAGCTAAATTTCAGTGGAACTTCATCAACATATTATGAGATTGTGAGATATTATAATATTTGAGAATTCAATATTATATTATACTATATTATACTATATTATATGATATTATATTATATTATATTATATTATATTATATTATATTATATTATATTATATTAAATGTTTCAAAGAAATCCTTTTAACCTCCTGAGTTCAGCTCTACAGAACAGAATTCTTCAAGGAGGGGTCTTAAAAACAGTAAATTCTGTATTGCACTAAAGGAAGGCGCAGCACGTGGTTCCTGATTGAATTTACAGATATTGCACTTATATCTTATAGGATCTTATAACTTATAGGATCATATTGAACTCCTGATACAAATGTGTGAATTTATTTGATCAGAGTGTTTACAGGAATAAATAATACACTTCACTGTTTTGTCTAGCATCAAGGCCTGCGTCTTTGCCCCTGCCACTGAGAACAACCAGCAATGCAGCCAACCCCCTGAAGAAGCTCACCAGCTCCACACTGCCCTCTTCTACATCCTCAAAGAATTACAGCTCTTTGCCAGGCAGCAAAAAGTACATGCCATTGCATTGAAGTCACTGTACATACAGTAAATCTGAGTGTGTATATTTTATTCCCTCTTTTTAACTGTCTGGTTTAGAAGTCCAGCAAGCAGTACAAAAAGCAGTTTAAGTCTTCCTGCAAGCCGACGTGCTGTTCTGTCAACAGGCACCATCACAACCCCCTGTAAGAAACTTCAAGAGAGGTAAGGCTTATTGTCAAGATTATAGAAAATGCGGTTAATTATCAAATTCTGCATTGACTTGATATTCTGTATACTGAACATTTTAATTTAGAACTATTTGTTCCTCAAACAGCAAATCAAAAGAAGCCATTACAAGTGTTTTAGGTAAGACAGACATTTAATCCATATTAGCATTATGTTTACTTCCCCGAGCCTACCAGCATGCTGTTCTGTTCTTCACATAAAATGTGGCTATATATTAAAGGATTAGGCAGCACAGTGGCTTAGTGGTTAGTTCGATTCTCACGTCGGGTCTGTGTGCATGGAGTCTGAATGTTGCCCCTGTGCTTGGTGGGTTTCCTTCGGGTTCTCCGGTTTCCTCCCACAGTCCAAAAATTTGATTAGGCTATTGACTAGATGTCCTACCACAGTCGTACAAATGGGAGTATAGTATATATACAATCGTCACCATTTGCCTCCACGGTCCCTAGTTGTACTACAAAGGTACAGTAGATGGAAGAAACTTTAGATTACCTGAGAAAATAAAATCATTTATAAATTGTCAGTTTATATTGTAGAGAATTTTTTTTTTCACAGAAAGAATTGTTTAAATTAATTTACATTTTGGAACTTCCATATTTTCTCCAAAGGTCTTCAGCAAACAGCTAAATAAATTCACATCAATTGTTAGAAATACGTTAGACTAATTTCTCAAGGAACTGTATGTGGTAGTACATTCATTCTCATTGAAGAACCAAGATATGTTATTTGTCTACATATACTGTATGTCACCCTTTTTTCAGACAACTAGACAAAAATATCTGTAAAGTTGAAATGCGTAATTTTTGAATATCTGTAGAGGTCTGATCTTTATCCTTCTTCTTCTTCAGGAACACGGCGTGTGACTCACTGCAAAGGTAGGCCTCATGCCACTCTTACCCTTATCATATTCATAAATCTCATTTTCAGTGAGAGTGACATATATCATAAAATTAACATATTGTGAACATATTGGGATAACTATTTTTATGAATCTTTGTTGTCTCTTTATTTTATACCCCTTTATCTCCACTTTTCTCTTCTTCCACCACACTTCTACTCCTTTCTGTTTTCTGATCCCCACTGGTATGCACCCTTCACTTAGTGTCTATGCAGATCTATCTGAGCCACCCAGCAAAAAAGACTGGGCAAACTGAGAATGCAGTTGATACAGCTGTGCAGCAGAGTGTGTGCCCACCTGAGAATGGACTACCTCCAGATAAAGCGGCGTCGAACAAAAGGAAAATCGGAGCTGGGAGGAAGCCTCCCTGCACACTACCCCTGCACAGGAGCAGATGTCAGAGCCCCTTTTCCCCTGCTGACACCCCTATCTATAAGAGTCCCATCAAGTCCCCTAGCCAGTATTTTCAGATATGTTACTAAACACACAGTAGTAGTAGAACCTGGACAAGTTAGTGTGTAAAAGCTGTTCATTTGTGACGGCTGTAAGTGACATGTTAATTTTAAAATTATTGCTATTTCTCAAATGGGTGACATTTTGCTGTTAATTTATTTGGCTTCATAATGTGTATAATGTGAATTTATGTGACCTGATTTGTTCAGTGACAAGTAAAGTTATAAGTATTTATTAAAAAACAAATTCATGTTCTTCTTTTTTTATTACTTACTGTATTTACATGTCTCTGCAAAAAAAAAATATATATATATATATATATATATATATATAGTATACAGTAATTTATTATTATTATTTTTTTTTTTTTGATGCTTAGAAGGTTGTCAGTGTTCTCATGTAAAGTCCTTAATTACCATAAAACAGCCATGATTATGATGGCATTTAAGGTGCTGCACTGCTGAAATTGGAAATTACTAGCTGTACTTGAAAAAAAGGGAGAGTGCACTTTTCTCCGTGTGACTATTCTCACAAATCATTATGAGCTGGAGTTTGCATGCTTAAAATGTTATTCAGATATATTGTGTTTGAACTGGACCATTGCTAACTCAAGTTAGCATGCCAACTGTAGTTTAACCACCGCTTTTTGTTCATGGGTAAGAAAAAGGCAGGACGTAATGATAAAGGACAAATTTTTACATATTCCGAGAAATCTTACCTATAATGCCACATCTGAGTTTTATAGTTTTAACTGCCATTTTCAAATTGCCTGTAGTGTTTGAGTGAGTGTGTGTATGCTTGTGCCCTGCTAGTCTACTAGGTACTCTCAGAAAATCTACTCTCAGATTTTTTTGCATTGCTGTAGACTTCCTTTCAGTTTAAAGCTGTCTGACCATTCTTTCTCATAAGCAATGTGTTTCAGCTCAAAGAACTGTTTGTCACTGTTTTTCACACTATTCTGTGTGACCGTTGCCTGTGAAAATCCCTGTAGATAAGCAGTTTCTGAAGTAATCATTCCAGGCCGTCTGGTAGCAGCAACCACACCATTTTTACCCATTCGATTAATTCTATTACTCGCTCACTCATCGTCTATACTGCTTTATCCTGTTTACAGGGTTGCAGAGGGCCTGGAGCCTATCCCAGGAGAGTTAGGGCATAAGGCAGGGTACATCCTTGACAGGATGCCAATCCATCGTTCACATACACACACTCTCATTCACATACTACAGGCAATTTGGGAATGTCAATTAGCCTAACTGCAAATCTTTGGACTGAACACTGACCTGAGTTGGGAATCACACCAGCAGTGCTAACCATTAAGCCACTGTGCCTCCTTACTTCCATAACGGCTAATTAAAAATAAGCGCAAGATTATCATGCCTGTTACATTAATATGTTTCTAAAGATTCTGTTCACCTCATTTGCCCGGAGCTAGTCAACCTAAACCAAGCAGACAGCCATGGCTAAACTTTTTGAGAATGACAAAAATATTCATAATTATATTTGTATTATATTTATATTCCAATTTCATAAGTGACAAAGGCTTTTATTGACAATTACATTACGTTTATGCAAAGCGTCAATAGTAGAAGTACTGACCCTTCATTTTCAAGACCTCTGCAATTTGCCTTGACATACTGTCAATCAAATTCTGGGCCACATCCTGACTGATGGCAGCCCATTCTTGCATAATCAGTGCTTGGAGTTTATGGGTTTTTGTTTGTTCATTTTGCCCATGGACACAAAATTTTGATGTTTTGTTCTTCGAGAAACTTAATTATCACTTTTGCCTTATGGCAAGGTGCTCCATCATGCTGGGAAATTGTTCTTGGATGGTTGGTTGAAGTTTGCTCTTGGGGGATGTTTTTCTCCATTTTTTTGTGGGTGAATGTGTATTTAGGCAAATTTGTTATTTACCATTTTCCTTGGCTGGGAAGCTCCCAAACACACGAATAGTCTCAAGATGCTTTACTGTTGGCATGACACAGGACTGATGGTAGCGTACACCTTCATACATTTTAAGAAGGGCAGCAAAGAATCCACTTCTCCCCTGGAAAAGTCTCCTGTGGTAAAGATGAATCCCCTTTACGATTGTTTGGGACATCCGGGGAAAAAAGCTTGTCTGGAGAAGAAAAGGTGAGCGCTATAATCAGTCTTGTGTGTAAATTATTCAAAATTTAAATAAAATATTGGTAAATTAATAGTATTTTAACAAAGTTGGTGAAGGGTTCAAAATCTTAATTAAATAAATGAACACTGTAAGTATGATGGTCCTCAGTTGTGCATTCCATGACTAAAAAAATAATTTTCAGATTAAAAGATAAAGATTGATTTGAACTAATATTCCTGCTGATCAATTGATTCGACTGAATGATTCACTATTCACTTGTTTGTTCCAAAGGAATCGATTCCTCAGCGAATGCCCCATCACTGGGAAATTGCACAACAGCAAAGTGATCTCTCTCTCTCTCTCTCTCTCTTTTGGTGCTGGAGAATGGAAAGATGGCATCTCCGAGCCCGCTGTCTCCCCACACACTGACTCGCTCCACGGAGACAGCAGAGGCGATCGATGTGAAATGGAAGTGAGGGAGAGCTCGGCGCAGCGCAGACGTCCAGAAGCAACCGGGAGTGCGTCTCGCGCTGTGGACGCGACACCAAGCGAATCGTTCTTCGCGTTTTTCAACTCGTCGCGACGGCTTTCTGTGCGGTTCTGCCACACAGCCGGCGTGCTAGAAGGATAATAGACTTCAAACAGGGGCGTGTGGGGAGCGACTCCAGGAAGATAAGAGAGGCCGATTTTGCGCAGTCCTCCACACGGAGGGGAGAGGAGAACGATGAGGTAAGCGAGAATCACGCGCTCGTCCTAACACGGCGCCGGTATATTACAGCACACAATGAAGGGCACGAGCGCTGCTGCATCAAATCCCTTTTTAAAAAAACGGATTTACACCTGAGTATTACACATGTTATACACATCTGTCTTCCAGGTCTGACTTTCAGGTCATACTGTATGGTCACTTCGACTAGTTAAAACATCAATGAAAAATCACGTAGGTGTGTGTGTGTGTGTGTGTACCTGATTTAAGGCCTTTAAGGTGGGGCATCACACATCCCTCACTACAAATTCTTTTCAAGCACAGATTTGATTACTTTTGCTACATACAATATACTAGAATTCAGTTTTCAAGGTTATGCGGAGCATCAAAGTGCGTTTTGTATAACAAAAACCACCACTGTCTGTGCATGGAGCCAAATGGGCTGCACAGAAAGGAGCCGTTGTCATAGAAACCCGAGCGCACGTGCGGCTCTCATTGATGAAAAGACGGTGGCCGAGCAGGAACCGAGCGCGAGCTGCATCAGGACCATCGCTCCATGCGTGTCAGGGCATCACGTGACCAATGTGCCTAATGGCTAATTCTCAGCTCTGTGTCATGCACTGGTAGAGAAACTGACTTTCCAAGGAACCAAGGAGACTGTCCTTAGAGCATGGATTTTTTTTAATGAAAGTTTTTATTTTCAAAAGACAGGAGGCACACACATCAACCAAAAACTAGGAAATGTATATGTACAGTTAGTATTTCCTTTGACAGTGTTTTATATAATTAAACCTCAGACTGACATACTGCATCCTGTCTGTTTTGACTTATGATAAAATTTCCATAAGAATACTATTTACGTAAAGAATATTACTACCAAGATATACAAATCTGACCTATAATAGAATTTATAAAAGCAGTTGCTTGTAAACGTTTATGCAGTTGTCATATTACATGCATGTAAATATCTGCATTATCTAGTTTTGTGCAACATTCTTTAAGTGTATTTGTAAATGAAACTCTAAATCTGTGCAGCTCTTATTTCCAATGATGCATCTCCTGTGAAACCTGTAGTTATTAATTAGGATCTGATTACACATCAGATATCACAAAAGTTTAATGAAACATAGCAAAATACATCAATGACTCCTTGTGCTCCAGATTACAGTGAAAGTGTATATCATCTACTTCTGATATCATCATTTCCGTTTCAGTTAGATTTGTTGTGTTTTTGTTATTATAAGTCCACTGGAAGTCACAACTTAAACATATACATGAGCTAAGAAGCGCAAACCATCAGAATCAGGGGCTAAACACTAAACTCCTCTACCTTTTTTTTTTCTTAAAAATCACATCTCACATCAAATCCAAAGACAGGACTGAGCTGATTAATTAAAAATCCCTCTTGTTTCATGCAACCAAAAGGCTGGTTAATTCAATAGATCTGCATGATACATATGTTTCTGTCACTTCAAGTATAAATGTTTTGAGGCTCCACAATTCAAACTCCTACTCTTAGGCCTTTCAGTACCAGAGGATTAAAGATATGTCTGTATTTGGACTGTAAGTTCCTCCACCATGAAGTAGGCCAAGTGACAGACATACCGTATATGCTCTTTGCATGCATTACAGCACTCTACCTCACAGTAAAGGTCCATAGTACCAAAACAGACCACACAATTTGTATGAAGCAAGATTAGTTTAAAAAAAAAAATCCTCTCATGTGGCAGACACTGTAATGCTGCCCAATCAAATTCAAGCAGTCACTTACAGTACATGGTACCAGTCCTCTTGTATCTCTTAGAATTAGGGAAATTGTTGAGACTAAACCCCAAATATCTCAAACAGCTCTAACATGCTAGAGATGCAAGTCCTTTGGGACAGAGCTGCCCCAGGGGCACAAGGGAAACTTACACAGTGTTGGGCTTATGGCTCATGTTAAAAGGTTTGCAATTTTAACATGAGTATGGTATACAAATACCTTTCCAGTTGGTCCAAAGGTGGGTGCATTGCATTCTGGCGTTCGTTACCCTGGCAGTGAAGAGAGGTGAAATAGAAGAGTAGTTCCTTACATAACTCTTGGATTCCCAATCATTTTGAACCAATTATTATAATTTTTTTTATAAACAAATTCTATGGTCACTTTGTGACTCTTAAAAGTTTCTGCATGCATGCACGCATGCACAAGAAGATATTCTGGTGATTCTCACTTTCTCTGGTGTTCATTGGAACACTGTTACATAATTAAATAGCATTTTGATTCACTGCATTCTACTTTAAATTTTTTTAATTAATTAATTAATTTTTTCATTTCTTATATACTAAACTCATTTTTGGTCTCATGAGAAAAGTGGGGTTATTTGCTAATTCAAAACATTTACATAAACTTCATATATATAAATATTTGTGTAACTACAGTACATTCATTCAGTAATCTTTCCAACATTATGTTTAGTTTGTGCATTTTGAATAACTCACCTTATTCATGATGCTAATAAGGCAATGTATCTGTGGATGACCTAGTTAAAACACTTATTTAAATTAATGTCTCTCTCCTTATATGGTTTGTATGCCACATACAGCATACAAGCGAGAGAGAGATACAAATTGCTTAGTCAGATTTCATTTATTTAATGTGTATTGTGACGTAGGTGAGGCTGGAGGTGTGGAGTGAGCACTGAGCATGCTGCCCCAATAATTCTACCACCGTTCTTCACCTGGTGCCAGTTTATAGTAGATGAAGCTTTACATGCAGTCTTTTTGAGGCTTGCACACGAATCTCATTTGTTAATGTCATCCCTTCATCCCTTATTTTAGTGGATGGTTGCTTCACTCTAAAATGGCATGGAAACATGAATGGGCATAGAAGGTTACTTTAAGAAATGCTTAAACTTAAAGCTTTCCAAATGGGTTACATATAAACATAATATAATGATTATATTTACAAGGTACTAAAGACTTACCTAATGATTCTAGCATACTGGTACATTTAACAAAATCTTAGAGCACAGGCAGCATGTGCATTTAATTGACCTCATTGTAACCCAGTGGGGCTTACTTTCCGTTTTAACTTTGCTGTAGAGCAGACAGACTAAGCAGTTACAGACCTATTTTAATTCCTCTTAGAGTCGCTGTCCAACAGTTCAGGTACTGTAAAATCTGTCAGATATTTTATGGGTCAAACGTGTAAATCTAACACAGCTGTGCAGGTCTGTAAGAAATCACAGACTTGTGCTTGTAATGTTGGTGTCTAAACAGAATATATGATTTTTAGATCTGAAAACACGGAGTAGTGCCAAGTAGTAAAAAACATTATTATTAAGGAGAAAATTAGAAATGGGCAAGGTTTATTATACGAAGGGATAAAATATCATTATGGTAACAATGGGCATGCGGCAGAAACACACTCTGGATAGAATACATTTTCATTGCAGACCACAATGTACCACCATTTATTTACACTCTCATTCACAGTTAGAACAGCTTTAGCATAACCAGTGCACCTAAATATACTAGTTATTGTTTCAAAAAAGTTTTTAATTTTAAAAATAATAATTCGTCTAACCTTTATAACACAAACAGATAGTGGAATGTTTTACTCAGTCAGGTTTCCTATCTATCTATCTATCTATCTATCTATCTATCTATCTATCTATCTGTCTGCCTGTCCGTCTGTCTATCTTATCTTCAGTGAGATAGGTATAAATGCTTTCATTACTCTTAGCGGAACATTGTGAAGTCAAAGTATTAAATGTTGTCACATGTTAACGCTGCCCAATCACATGATTACACATGATTTCATGGTTTGCTTTTATAGTACACATAAACACACCAAGTACAGTAAATTTCAGAGCTAAAATATAATTAAAAACAAAGGCATATCCACATGTACTATAGCTCCAGTCCAGACAATATTGATCCTGGTCAGTGTATGGAGCTTCCTGATGGTGCATGCTTTGATGGCCCACATATGTGTTTGAAATATATTAGCATGGCTGTGCATCTGTTTAAATGCCTTTACAAGTGAAGGAACCCACTCACTGATGTCTTCTGAGTAAATACAGAGTGTGGTATTAGCTTCACGCTGCAATTATTCTCTCAAGTGTAAAACATCCATCTGTTTCTGAAGTAAGTAATTGGCAGTCTGTTAGTTTTGTTTGATGGATAGTGAAGGACTACAGACCATTTGGTAACTCAGGTTTGTCACAGTTATACACAAGCAGATGCATTAAGTGGAATTTAGTCCAAGGAGAATTCTGCTTTAGGGTAAACTTAAATAGAGCAGATTTGGCCTTTGAGAGAATTAAATCAAATAATTTATTTGTATTTATGGTAACATGGGATCATTTGGGGCATGCTTTTAAACACAATTACTCCTTTGCACTGGAGACATTCATTTATTAATCTTTAATACCTGCTTGATTGTCCATGATGGATCTGGAACGAGTCTCACAAACAGTGGGCAAGAATTCAAAGAATTCAGAAATTATTATTTCTCAGATTTTTATTTATATTTATTTTGCTAAAGTAGTATAATTTCCCGATAATTTTCCATAATGTACATTATGTGTGTAAGTTTGCCTTTATGTCTTTGTAGGCGCTAAGTGTCCCTATAATGATGAATCATTGAAGTTAATTTTAGGGCCGATCTACACAGAGAGAGACAAAGAAAGAGAGAGATCCGAATGAACAGAACCTCTTTAACCCTCTCTAATATTGTTAATTACCTCTTTATCCACGTTTTACTTTTGTAGGAGAAAGGGAGTGGTAGTACTCAAGAGAGAAGGAAAGTCATCATTCCGCATAGCAACCATGGTACTACTATGGTAATAGAGTGAGAGAGAAAGGGTGAAATGTTGTCACACACTCATTCATTTCAAAGGAATGAAAGGAGCTGATTTAAACGAACGTCATAACACATACTGGAATAGCACCTTCTGATTAATTTTATTCGCAACCTCTTTTTTCTTTTCTTTTAACAAACACACGTCACTTCACAAGACCTGTGCTCATAGTTAGATTATACAGATATTAACACGATACAATGCTGCAGTACCTAATTTAGCACTTGGCACACACAGACCTATTACTAACTAATGATAAAATGTAATTATTATTTAAGCAATTTATACCGCTCTATGACCACAATGCATGCTCTTTTAAAGTGGTCTCATAAAATGCATGCCTCTTTTATATATTCTGCTTACAGTGCAGGTTTTTAACATTCGCGTGTAATTGTAGGTGTGATCTGCATAGCACTGTTTTAATTAGATGCTCATTATACCATTGTATTAGTTGAAATTGGCCAAATTATAATTATGCTATGCAGCAGTTTGTTCACAATGTGTGTTTGGCATGCGCATGTTTAAGTATAGTGTATTCATACTGTTTTTTGAACATAGTCTCTGATGGCATTGGTAATCCACTTCCCCTAATGGAAGACCACGCCCACAAATGGCTGTAAAAAGAAAACTGATCCGCCTTGAAGCCAACTGTAAATCTCCATCCGTCCAACCTCTCTTCTTGTCTCTCTGCTTAAATCAGACTTTCAGTCTCAGCCAATTCTCCTCCTTGCTCTGTGTCTATGAAATTAATCCTTTAATGCATAAATTGTGTTCGTTCGACCCACCTTCATTCACATAAGTATTTCATTTCCTTACTGTTTTTTTTTTTTTACTACGTTAGCCTGTATACCCCCCTCCCCCCACCCTTTCTCTGTGGCCTGGCTCTTCAGCATGGGTGGTTTTGCCCATGTGTCTAACAGAAAGTCATGGCCCCTGTGGTGAACTAATGGGTGTGCAGTTTACAGTTGACTTTTGGCTGAGCTCCACTTAAAGGGACGTGTTTCCCTTTAAGGATTAAAATGCAGTCTGCAGCCATGCAGGAACCTGCCGAAGGGAATGATGATGATGGGGGAAGGGCTGCATGCTATCTCTGCATAGGCAACCTCTGTGCATTCTTTCTATATATAAATCTATATCTAGCATTATGTATAAATGCATTCATTGACCAGGCCATAATGTATGAAGCATGACATTCTGGATAGAAGTTACGTATTGCACTTTGGTTCTTTTATCAGTAAGAGATTTTCGTTATCTACCATATCTCTCATATATATGCAACCAAGTAAGAGTGATGTGTTTTGATGCCGATAAACGTTATATAGATTCTGTATGAATTTTAACCACATCCCAACTTACCGCTTGCTAATAATTGTGCTAATTATTAGATATTTACAACATTTTCCATGTGGACTTTATTAACAGTTCAGTTAAGAATTATCAAAAGAGATAAACAGGTATAATCTGCATTATGAGCAAAGGTTATTTCTGTATTCTCACAATCTTAAATTAGAGACATTGGTATCTCACATTATGCGAGTGTTGCTTTAAAGGTTTTTTTTATTAAGATGCTAGAAATAAGTCTTATTATTTAAATGAATCTTGAACCGTCAAAGTGAATTTACTGATAATAGCAGATTTAACAAAGACACTTGAAATCGTTTAGTTTTTGCTGATTTAGTGGACCATGCTGAATTATTCATGCACTACTGAGAGAAAGAAACATTTAAGACAGCAGTGGTACAGGATTTGAAATACCGGGACTCTAGTTTGTGCTGAACACTGTAATCATGGAAAACAAAATGACTCATTTCCATAAAATGTAGAAGTTTGTAACTCTTAAAGAATGTATAAAAATGCCTTGCATGAATTTTCCCTTGTGGGAAATTCCAGTAGTTGAGAATGCATGGTGATTTTAATAAACATAACATCATTATAAATCTTAGAGTCATGTGCTAATTGCACCCAAGCATCACTATAATGTATATTTTACCAAATCAGAATAATGACTGGGTGTCATGTCTCTGAGACAGCGATGGTGGTTAACTGAAGTCTTGTCTGATGTGATGTGATGTCAAATCACAACCTCTAAAACCAAGTATTTTCTACAAGGATTTACGATATAATTAAATGCATTATTGTTAGCATTGTGTGAATTTTCCAGTGGCATAGAGGATGACACAATCAGCAAGTCGGAAAAAAAATGGGACAAAAATATTACAAGGGGAAAAAAAATGAGGCACAAAGGAAGATAGGAAAAAATAAAGAAAATTGCTGTAATGGTACATCGGGGGCTTTAAGCTGTTTTTTTTTTTATCACACTTGTAAGGAGGGAGGGATGGAGAGATGGAGGGTTGTGGGAGGGAACTAATCCAGTGGATGAAGCGAGAAGCAGTCTGAGGGTGATGCCTCATAAGGTATATCACTTCATTCTGTCCTTGTAGAAGAAGGAAAGAGCTCTTATTTCTGTTTTTAATATACTACTATCTTGGACTAATGTGCTTCTCTGGTGTGATATTCCATCATGATTGATGCACCGTAAATGAGATTACTCATCGTGTCTTTCTTACTAAGAGCATCTTAGCATTTCATTACTTAATTCCATTTTTTCAAAGCAAATCCCCTCCAGGATCATTGTTCAGCTGAGTGTCTGCGATGTGAATGTGTATGATGGAAGGTGAAGTGAGAGCCAGCAGCTCGCTCTGCCCTTTGTGTAACTCCAGCTTGGATAAGATGCTGTTGCTGTCTTCAAATGCTCCATTGAGTGGAGAAGAAGCCTAGCTTACAGTAACCGAGAGCACACGTTTTTCTCTGCTATGACCCAAAACAATGGATATTAACCTGCAGTCACATCGTCTCTACTTCTCCAAGATCTACTGTGACACCAGCGCTCAGGTCATTGAGTATAAGCTCAGGTATGTTTCTCCTCTCTCCAGCTGTCCGTTGTGGCTGCTCTGGGTTATTGAGAGGAATTCTAATTGAGTAATTTTGATTAAAACAGTGCGACTGGAGGTTGAGTTGAGTTGTGATTGTGGAAGTGCTGTTCGTGAGTTAACAACTGTGATTTTTTTTCTACTTTTTTCCTGCTTTGTTGATGCTTTCTCAGGATGCATTGTGGGGTCATATTGTTACAATGGATGTCACTTAAGGAATGTGATTAAATATTTTCAGCTCTTTCTTTGGCCTCAAAAGATGGAAGATTTAGGATGAGTTGAATGACTTGAGGGTCGAGGCTTGAGGTTTGATATACGCATAGATGCGTATTTGGCAAAGATGCAGATAAAATATATACGTTTTATATATATATATATATATATATAAGAACACATATTAGATTAGATTAAATTAGATTAGATTGGATTCAACTTTATTGTCATTGTGCAAAGTACATGTACAGATCCAATGAAATGCAGTTAGGTGGAAATATAGTCATAACAGAGTTTGTGCAGATATTATTGATATCCAAACGTGACTCTCTCGTAGGTTATAGTCTCACAACTGAATTGCGCAAGCATACAAGAGAATATGGCAAATCTTTCGCTTATTTTTCATTTGAAGCAAATTTGAAGCAAATAGCCTGTATAGAGCGAGAAAGGGAAATGTTTTCCCTTCTAATTCCACAGTAATCCATATATCTTTGCTAACCAATACTTCTTTGCATCACTCAGCATTCACAGTTAACTTTAAATTGTCTCATAACCAGCCAACCTAAATCCATATCCATTCATCATTTCAAATTCATCTAAACCTCTAATCTTCTTCTTATCCTACCTCTGTTGCATAGTTGATTTAAAGACCGAGAGATGTTCATTAAACTAATCAGAGTTTATTGCTCTGATGATTGTGACCTTCCTCCTGAGCTGTAGAAGATCTTACAGCTTACAAAGCTGCCACTGGATTTTGAGCTGTTAGTGTTGCTTGGAGGCTCAAACATAATGTGTTTGGCCAGTGTATGCATTTACATGTGTGTGTGTGTGTGTGTGTGTGTGGTGTGGGTTTGAGGGGAAAAAAAATATGCACACAGTGTCTGTTTGCTTTGGACATAGAGTTAGTGATTGTTCATACAGCATGAGGATTGTATTTCTGGCTCGGATTCTGAATCCGTGTCCTTGGCCGGGAGCAGAGATATTGTTTTAGCACATTCTTTCAATCTAATCCACTGAATATGTGATGAAAGTCATGCAGTTAATTTTAGTAGTTGATGAAGGCTGTGGCATTTTGTGGTGCATAAAGGAAAGCATGGTGTTTCATGCTGGTTTAGGAGTGGCAAAAAGTCATAAAGGTATTGACTGTGGAGTTGTGACTACATTCTGACTGTGTTATTGTAGCTGTGATGAAGCGGTTTGTGCCGCCTTGGAGCATAGTTGTGAGGTTTGTGGTCTTGATGTACCATTGAATGTTATTGACATAATAAAGATCAGCTAGACGTGAGTTCGAAGAGGACAGCTTTATTATCAGGCTGCAGACACGTCCGCTTACTGTATGATCAACAAAAAAAGGTTATTAATTCAGCTGGGAAAGGACAAAGGGGGAAAAAAAGCAGAAAGGGTAAAGTGAGAGGTGAAGGTCAGATGTATCTCCATGGGGAGAGGTGAAACACTAATGAAGGGAAAAACACTGAATTAAAAAAAAAGGGAGATCAGTACATATAAAATAAAATTCATAATTAAAAATAGAGAAGATGTATGTGTGTGTGCTCTGTAAGAGAGAGCAACGGATGCTACAGAAACCTTTGTACTGCAGGATTCTGAAAACCATGGAGACGTGGTGCTTCCCAGCATCCCATAATACAATTGCCCAAGGCTCCATGGCAACCACGCCACATGAGAACAAGCAATGTATCTTGTCTCCTCAAACAGCGAGCGGTAAAGGGACCAACCGTGATCATTTCTGATATGTGTTCATTTACGTGCGCTTTCATGGATTTTTGCGCGGACGTAGAAGACTGTAGGCTTTACAATTTCATCCTGAGGCACATATACAAAATAAATCAAATAAACTATGACAAGCTTAACTATTCCTAATGCCGTAGGTGCGCAAGAAGGAATAAAACCGGAAAATAAATACATAAAACATAACTGAGTAAAAGCTTACATGCTGTAGGGTGTTTATGCCATATGGTACTTGATTAGCTGAAACCTGTGGTCTAAAGGAAAAAGGCTCTCACTCCATCTTTATATATATATTTTTCTGTTTAATTTAATTCTGTCCAGCTGGCACGTGGATGGACCAAAAAAAAAATATTTTAAATACTGATGACCAAATAGGTTTAAAGATCAAATTTGTCTTGGCGTTAAGGATTGAAGGAGGCTGAGTATAATGTCATCTCTATGATTTGCACTTGTTATAACCTCTAACCCAGCAAGCAAGGCTCTCAGATTTTCTGCTTTCCAGTTAAAGCCTCTTTTTAAAAGTAATCCAAGGAAATCCAAGGAAAAGAAGCTTAATGCAGTTTATACATGGTAATTAGGTTAAAATGGTGTTATACTATACATCCATGAATGTTGAAAATATGCATCCTGTTTGTCTATTCAGGGGAGCAAACACCATCATTCCAGTCTTTCTTTGTGTACCCTGGCCTTGTGTAGTAACAAAAAGGTGCATGCATGGCTATTCGTTCTTATTTCCCATACTGTGGGATAATCCGCGGGATAATTACTCATCCTTTAAAGATGTTTTGCAGTGGGAAAATAAAATCTTCTTATTGAAGTCAGCGATTGTAACACGTCCAGCTAGTGTAGGCTGTGAGCAGACTTTAGACACCACCAGTGATGCCTTTAGTGGACCTAATGTAGGTGATGCAGAACGCACATTATTTTAGTGACTGGTTGTGTTTATTTTGTGATGAAATACCTACACTGTCTATGCTTACACACAGAAAAGATGTCACCAGATGTGTAATCAGGCACATGGTAATTTCAGTGAAGGGAAGTACTGTACTTTGAATAACTGGTTGGACATTAAAATACTGCCAGTATCCCAAATGATCATTATAGTCATTCATTAAGAATTAAACATTACTGCCCGAGTTGCTGTGGTTTGTGTCTATTTTGTGAACATTAGCTGAAATTAACTGAGCTTTTCACTTTTGTTTAAACATATAGTGCTTTATACATTGTGTGACTGTCTACTTTATTGGACATGAAGCAGCAGGAGATACTGTAAGCATAAACATTGGCAGAAATAGATGGGTTTAGTCAGCGCCCATCTCAATACATTGCAACCCAATACACAAATATAATAGACATTAAGATTTAAAGCACTTAACAAGCTTATATACCACCGCACTGCTAAATTCTTCTGTTGTTTAATTTGGTAAATCAGCACAGCTTTACAGTGCTATAATTAAATTAATAAATTATTACAAGAAGTTAATTGTCTCATTTAGAGTTTAGAACATTTATGACATTTGCAGACGATCTGGGCAGTTCTGAGCGGGCCTTGCTCAAGGGCCCAACACTAGCAACCTGGCGACTTTACGATCAGTGGCCCAATGACTTAAATAACCACTAAAATACCCCAGGCCCCATTAAACATATATAAGTAGGCCTGGAGCCAATCCCAGGAGACTTAGGGCACGAGGTCAATCCATCGCAGGGCACACACACACACACATTATGGGCAATTTCGGGACGCCAGTTAGCCTAATCTGCATATCTTTGGACTGGGGGAGGAAACCTGAGTACCCAGAAGAAACCCACCAAGCACGGGGAGAACATGCAAACTCCATGCACACAGAGATGTGAACCGAACCTGTACCCTGGAGGTGCAAGGCGACAATGCTAACCACTACACACATTTAATTCAGTAAGTTTAAATTCAGTAAGATGCAAGATGTGATGTAGCACTCCCTATCAACATCTGCACCTTTTTCTCACTGTTTCATGCATTAAATTAGATTTAGTTTTTATGCTTGAATGATTCATAAGTCACTGTGTGACTTAACAAACAAACGAAAAGTACTTGGCAAGTCATTTTCAGTCTAGCGCCTGTGCCTGACCAGTTTTAGAGAAATGTTTTTTGTTTATTATTCAAACAGTGATCTATGAATTATTCAAGCATAAAACCATTTAACATGATGACATGAACCAGTGAGAAACAGGAGCAGATTACAGATGATCAGGCTGGTGATTAGTATCCTGGTGATGCTGAATGCTGAGTGGATGGAACAGACGAGAGGGGAAATGAGGTTGCTGCTGAGGTTGTTACATGAACAAGCAATTTTTAAATTGTATCTTTAGACACTCCGCAGCCTGTCCTAGTAAAACATTTGTTCCAGGTTCTTTAATTTAACCGACATCATTTAAATTAATGTGAAGAAATTAGGAGTGGCTCAAGGGGTGGCACTTTTGCACAGTACTGTGCATGAAATAAGAGTCATATGTGAAATAAGTCTAATGTTTGAATTTTATGTCTGGAGGCAGTTATAAAAAAAATGTATGGACATGTTTTACAGGGAAATAATAATAAACAAAAAGGTGGTGTGACGTAGCATCAGACTAATTATTTTAGTTTTATCCTGTGCTATAATAAATTCTTCCTCTTCTCCTTATTATTACTATTATTATTATTATTATTATATACAGGCTATCTAGAACAATACCATGAGTAATGGTTCAGCAATTTTTATTTAAATATTGTGGCTCTCATAGGTTGCACAATAGCAAATAGAAGGTGCAAACTGTAAGCAGATGATTTTGGGATTATATAGTCTGTCATAGTTATCACATATAGGGTCACGCTCATAAAGTATGTTACTGTGAGTTTTATTTATCTGTTACTGATACATACAAATAAGTGGTCTACAGATTTTATTTATCATTTCAATTAAGTCCATCCCATCATTACATGCTTTCAGCCTCAAAATGATTTCACAGAAATTTGATATATAATTGCTATTGTATTTCTGCAATCGAGATTTTCAAGCACAGAACCTTTTTCTTCTTCTTCTGCCACTGCCACCAAACCTCAAATGAGCAGGCCAAAAAACGCCTGTCTCATGATTCTATCATTCTGACTGTGGTTCCTCATACTATAAGGCTGTTTTCTTTAATAAGATGTTTTGCCACCTTTATCATACTTTACATAACACAATCACCTTTATACAACATCTAATAATTAGTGTCTAGATATAATAATAAATTGACAAAGTTATTAAAGTTGCTAAACACAGCTAATTGAGACAGTTTTTTTTTTTTTTGTTGGATTTAGTGTTAATTGTGTAAATTTAAATATAAAAGTGTGACCGGTGCTTGGTCTGGCAGAGGGATACAGTATTAATGGGAATATTAATGTTTATGAACTTATTGCTGGATAGCAAGGCACAATATTATTAAAATTTTATCATCCAGATGTGCTTTATCATCCTGAGACATAGATCTTTTGCTGATACACGGAATAACCTCATTCTGTAGTTTAGCAAAACATGGCCTGGTTTGTCCATCATTCAATCATTTATTCATTTCAGTAAGCACACCTTGTTCTGAATCCTGAGCAACACTGGACATGAGGTAGGAATAACCTGAGATGGGATGCATGTCCATACACACATATATAATCTTGGAAGCAGTTTAGCCTAGTCAGTCCATGTACTGGCCTGTTTTTAGGGAACTCGAAGGAAACTCATGAGAAAAACATGAGAAGCGAAATCAGACAGTAACCAAAGCTGTTCTGTTCTTTTTGAGGGGAAAAGAAACTTTTAAAGGTTTGAATAGATTCTCTTATGAATCGTGGGTTGATTTATGTAAATCTTAGATGTCTCCAAAATGTGTATATTAACGTATAATCCAGATGTGTATATCCAGATGAAATACAACTAAGATCTTGCATTCAGACATGCTAGATTTTTCACTTCTCTTTCAAACACAGTGTTTTTGCATCTGTAGCTGAATAGCCCCGTTGTGGAAGTGATTTTCCTAGCAAATCAGAAGGCAGTGTATATGGAAAAAATGTTTGTTCACAACATCCTCAATGTTGAGCAAGATTAAAGGTAAAACACAGCTGAGGACTGAAGAAGTTTGTCTTATTTATGGTAGCTCTTAAACCTGGTACCGGGAGAAAGCCAGAGCTGGGCAGAAATGAGCAACAAGTCAGCGGAGGGTCTCTTGATGTATGAGGTCACATTACAGGAAAAATCTTATTGGCTTGTTTAAGCCCCAGGCATTAGAGAAAAAAAAGAAAAAGAACAAGCTGCAAGGGAGTTGCACAAACCACAAGGGTACCTGGACACTGGAGACCTGTCTGATTAAAAATAAATAAATAAAACTAAAAAGTGAATTTTGCATAATAGGTCCCTTTAAAGCTAACTGATGTCCGATGTAATAAAAAAAGACGTTATTATACAATGACATGAAAACTTTTATACAAAATCTCAGGCGGTGATAGCATTGTGAAGATAATAGCATCAAGTCATCATAATAATGATAACTTTGTAATGCTGGCTTCATTACATCTTTGAAGATTGAAGTAGCTGAGCTCAGGCGCCCTTGCACACATTTCCCTTGTCATAGTCTCAGAGCATCGTGTCTTGATAAAAATAGCCGCCCAGTGGATCACACGCTCTATCACAACTGCATGAGTCATTATTCGGTAAAGTAGTGAATTGAATAATGCCTGATTGTCTTATTATAAATCATGATAAGAGGGAAGATGTGACAGACTGGCACACCAGTCTGATCACGGTAAATACATAAGCACCATGAAGATCAAACCATAAAAGAATTAGTCAAATTCTGTAAAATGTAGTGTTAATTGTTGCCCAGTTGGTGGGCCTTATGACAAAGCCTCTTCTGCTGAACCCAGATCAGTGGGTTAATGATGCTAAATCCTGTGCGTCAGACAATGGGAGCAACCATGTAGTGCTCAGTCAGCTGTAATGTTGACTGAGAAAGATACACAGATGCTTCCAGAGCATTTCAGTCAACACAGGCATAAATGTTGAATACACACTCAAAACCAGCCTCTATTACCAATGTCACAATGTATAGTTATTGTAATAGTGTATCATACTCTTGGGAACAACATTCCTGTACTCTATCTAACATTAGGGCATGTGGTAGTGGTGGGTCAGAGGGCTAAGGCACTGAGTTAATGATCGAAAGGTCGGTGGTTCGATCCCCAGCACCACCAGGTTGCCATTGTTGGGCCCTTGAGCAAGGCCCTTCACCCCATCTTCCCCAGGGGTGCTGTATCATCTCTGACCCCAGTTATGCTGAAAGAATTTCACTGTGCAGTAATGTATATGTGACAAAGGCTTAACTTAACTTAACATTAGCCTCACTGTGCACATTTTCCCTGCATTGTGCTGTCTGGTGATTTATTTTATTTTTTATTAATAAATAAAAAGTCGTGTTATATTTAGTTCGTAAAGATTCCAAATATATGCCCTGATAAAATTTGTCTATAGGAGATTGTCACTGAAAACAGCATAGGGAGACAAAGAGAAAGACAGGAGAGACAGTAAAGATTTCAAACAGTGTTGCCAGGTCCTTCTTTTTCAGGAAATTTGTGGCGTCTTATGAATTACATCTATAAATTTGCCTCTTTAACTCGCAGGACCCACTGACAGATTCACAGAATCTCCTAATCTCTCTTGCGAATCTGCTAGTTTCCGCGTAGTCATGGAATAACTCAGTACCATGCATTAAGGATAAACTGCAAACCGATACCATGATCATCATAAAAAAATTATCACTTAGAAAGATACTTAGGGAAACTTGTTGTTGTTGTTGTCAGTGCTAAAATGTATTGTATGATGTTCTCATCTGGTCCTGGTTTGCTTTGTTTGATGATTCCAGCCTTTTTGTTGTTGAAATTATAAGTCTGGAATTGGCCTTTGGATTGTTTGTGTTTTCTTGAATCAAATTTAGCATTTCCATCCATCCATCCATCCATTCATCCATCCATCTAGGAACCTCTGTAGTCCAACTACAGACCGTAGAGGCCAACGGGAACCATTGTATTTATTCCCATTTTTACAACCATGGTAGGACCTCCAATCAGCATTCACACACTACGGCCAAATGGAACGCCAATAAGCCTAATCTGCATGTCTTTGGACTGTGTGAGAAAACCGGAGTACATGGAGCGGAACCCACCAAGTACGGGGAGAAGGTGCAAACTCCATGCACACAGACCTTGAGTCGATAATCAAAACCAGACCCTAGTGGTGCAAGGCGACAGTGCTAACCACTAATCCACTTGTGTGGCCAAAATCTTGCATTTGTATCCAACTAATCATCTTCAGCTTTGTAGATTGACGTCTGTATATCCAGCATGCAGGGCACAAGACGTAGAAAGTGGTTCGAACTATTCAACATGCAGTCCGGGGAAAGTGGGAGATCTAGAGGGAGGAGGTGATAATGGGAAGATGAGATGTGTGCACTGACACTGAATTATCTATGAGAGGTACGGAGATGTGGCTGTGCCAGCAAGAGATCTTTAGGGGGGACGAACCGTCTGCTTCACACAGCCTAAGGTCACACATACAAACTGTACAAACTAAAAAAAACACTCATCACTCAGCACAGACAGCCTGCTTGCTGGCTGCACTCCTTGCTCACACACAGACAGATGCACATGCACACACACACACACACACACACACACACACACACAGACAAATGCAAAACTGGGACATGTAGTAAGGGTATTGCAGACTTCTTTAAGAAAGTGTGTGACAAAGGAAATCTCTGGCCCCATGTAAAATCCATATAATCAGATTTGATCTTAAAATTCAGGTATTTGTTGTAATGTTATATATTATATCATTTATAAACACTGAACTGATCTGAAAATGCTGTATAGACAAGACAGGCAGGATTTGGTGTAAATGTGGGCTTTTTACAAATATGAAAGATTTTTTTTATTTAGGGCCATAAATACTGGATATACAGTACTCAATAATCATTTTTTTTATGTTGAGGTTTTTTTCTACAGTAATTCATATTTTGTTTATTAATGTTTCAGATAATGCGGTGTGAAATACAACGCACAGTGTGAGTGTGTGTATGTCAAGCTGTGTGTATATTGCTCCTTTTTCTATGTGTATATTGCTCCGTTTTTGTATGTAGGTTGCCTCCAGAAAATCTTTCCATGGTTCCACGGTTTGCTCTCTCTCTCTCTCTCTCTCTCTCTCACTCTCATCACATCCCTTTAGTTGCCAAGAACTACTTTTAATATTGGTCAACGCAAACCAATTTAGAAAACTAAATTAAAAAGCTCACATGCCTGTTTAGAGAAGGAGAGCTGCTACTGTAGAGTGAGTGCATTAGTCTCTAAAGTCTTACATGTGGTTATTTATAACCAGGCTGTCTGGTGAGTGTACAGTTCCCACTCATTTTTTTTTCTTCCCAAAAGGAACAGGATTGTGTTTCAGTCAAATTATACCAAGAAACTGTATTTTTAACTGAACTGCAGAAAAAGATGAATGACTTCAGCAGAATACTTTCAGCATCTAGTAGATGGAGTCAAAATACAATTTTTCCTTTTTTAAAAGCACTGCTACATGCACGGCCTCTATATACAGTACAAATACATATACAGTATGTCGGCAAACTGATACATTACAGTATAAAAATAAACCTGTAGCTGAACAAACATGGATTGTTTATTGCACTAGCCAAAGTTTCTCAAGGCTCCTTTTCCTCTTCCTGTCATTCGCCTCTCATCAGGCAGATGAAGTTTCTGTTTCTTTTCCTCATTTCAGTGTAGAACTCATATCAGTGCTTCACTGTTCCACATTCCTCTCTCCTCCTTGCATTCTCTTTTTTAATCTAGTTCTGTCTCATGCTTTCTCTCCTCCTTCTATTACACAAGCAACAGCCTTGTCAGAAAGTTTCACTCTCCCTTTCAACAACTTTAGCCATTAAAACCCTGCTTACACCTTGCTGTCTCTGAGTGTTAAATCATGATCCTATTTCATGCATGGACAAAAGTGGAATGCAACGGTTAATGCACGCTTTACAGCAGATGTCAAATTAAGCTCTTCGACTCTCCACTTCAAGAGGGCTGAGTCACATTTAACCAGATATTACATAAGTGTATGGTAAAAATTTATTAGGATACAGTTCTTATTTAAAATTGCCCATTTGTGTTAATTCAATTATGTAATTATAGTTCATCATCCAGAGAATGGATCAGCACCTATGTAGGTTTTCCTTGCATTAAATAGCAATTTTTCTTGCATTAAATATAAAACTATGCAAAATATTAATGATGAAATCGTTTTAAGAAATGATCAGTCTTTATGTGTGAACTCACTTCCAAAAAAAAACACCTAGTACATTTTCATGATGACCAACTCATAACTAGTATTCATTAGTCTTTTGGTTATTAGTAAGTGCCATGTACTTGTACGTACATCACCATGAATATGGTAAAAAAAAAAAAATGTAACTGTAGAAGTAAGCAAAACTGTTTGGGTTGAAGATCTCTGTAACATATGTACATTTTTGGATTATTAAAAGATGCCAACTTCCTGTGTCTGATTCGATAAATGTCACCTAATATGAAAGATGAGAATAGGAAAATAATGACTGGTCAACTTTCAACCTTAATAGCAATAATAATAGCAATAGCTGTCAATATTAACACGTTAACGCACGTGATTAATCTAGAAATTTTAACGGATTACAATTTTCTTTTAATGCAAATTAGTCATATGACCAAATTTGACCCTAATGGCTTCCCATAATTGCAGCGCGGATATCCGGCTGTGTGTGATAAAGGCATTAATTACAATCTTCGTCCAGTTTTGCACAGTATGCTTCCTTTGACATTAAAATAGGTTGACTGTGAGAACGACAAACCGTGGAGCTGAATCAGTGTGTTCCTTCAATGCCGATGTCTCTGTCGTCAAACTGGCGCTATACAATAATGTACATGCACAGGCCCAGTCATTGCATGGGTGTGTAAAACATGTCTTTCTTAAATGTACTCTCTATCATCAGGCATTAGAAATGCCTAAGACATATCCCTTCTATTCCACCCATTAGTGAATAGGGTTAAGTATGGAATAGCCAGTGGGAGGGAAAACCAGGAGTATGAACTTACTACTTATGTATATATACCGTTTACACAATTACATCATACACCATTTCTTCCGCTGAATTTTGCACTGGTTGCTATGATTGTTTGAAAGTGAATGGAATTTTAATTTAAGGCAGCTGTATGTTTATAGACTACTGTACCCACCAATTATGCCTACTTTGTTTTTTCATGGGCTTTAGTGAGCAGAGTATTTGCCAGGCCCGTGCCTCTGTGATGGTCTACGATGACACCAGTAAGAAGTGGGTGCCCATCAAACCAGGCCAACAAGGCTTCAGCCGCATCAACATCTACCACAACACTGCCAACAACACCTTCCGTGTGGTGGGAGTCAAACTGCAGGATCAGCAGGCGGGTGAACTCTTTCAGATGCTTTTATTTCTCTGTATGCTGCTTTTAAGAACAAGCTTTAGAGAAATCTTGTAGCAGAAGTGTGTTGAAAGGATGCTCAGTATGAGTTCCTGGGATGACCACAACACTATAGTCTTTTGATTATAGTAGTCGTAGTAGTAGAAGTAGTAGTACAGTATTAACAGGTCTTGGGCATAACTGTCTTGGGAAAATTCAGAACTTTGTGGGACTTTTGTAGGATCAGTAATCAAAGTAGTATAGTCAGATTCATGATCATTCATCACCTTATTGTTGACCTTTCACTTTTTTTCTTTTTCAGGTTGTCATTAACTACTCAATTGTAAAGGGGCTGAAGTATAATCAGGCCACACCTACATTTCACCAGTGGCGTGATGCCAGGCAGGTGTATGGACTCAACTTTGCCAGTAAGGAGGAGGCCACCACATTCTCCAACGCCATGCTATTCGCCCTTAATGTGCTCAGCACCCAGGATGGAGGTGAGCCTACACACAAGACAATACACAGGACTACATCACATGTTCCTTGAACTGTTGGTTAAACTGCGTTTAATATCATCAGTGTGTAGAAAGGACAAGTTTACTAGGTTGCATGAATAATCAGTGGTAGCTCAGCTAGTTCAGGAAGAGTTTAGATCAGCAGGTTATAGCTCAGAATGCATACACAAAAGGTCATTTAAGTGCTAAAAGATGTACAGGTGGAATACTTTCAAAATATGGAGCTACACAACTTAATGCAAAGCATGCATCAGATATATTATGATTGTGCATTTTGTGCATTAAAAAACAATCCACACAGGGTACTAAGATTATATTTGAGTCTCTTTAGTGACTTAAATCATTTGAGTCTATTGATTTTTACGATTCATTTGCTCAGATGTGCATCCACCTGACTTAGACAGTAAACATTTTGAGTAAAAGAGTACAAATATTTTTATGATATGCTATGAAAAGATTTATTGACTCAAGAGTTGTAAATGTAGATTTGCAATTGCAAATACCACATAATACCAGTACTAAAATCTTAAACTGGAGCTAACTCACTCACTGTCTATACCACTTAATCCCATATTCAGGGTCGCGGAGGGCCTGGAGCCTATCCCAGAAGGCTTAGGGCACAAGGCAGGGTACATCCCGGACATGGTGCCAATCCATCACAGGGCACACACGCACTACAGGCAATTTTGGGAACACCAGTTAGCCTAATCTGCATGTCTTTGGGAGGAAACCAGAGTACCCAGAGGAAACCCACCAAGCACAGGGAGAACATGCAAACTCCAGGCACACAGAGACGGGAATCGAGCCTGGCCAGGAATCGAACCCGGACCCTGGAGGTGCAAGGCAACAGTGCTAACCACTACACCGCCATGCCGCCCAGGACCTAACTGTATAAAAAAATTTATTTATTCATTCAAATTGATGATAGTCAGTCTTGGGTTCAATATGTGCAATGTCAATTTGCAGTTGCAAAGATGTTAGAAGCAACTGAACAAAAGACATACCTCAATGTGTGTTGTGATTTTTTTCAACTTATTCATACATACATTCATAATTATAAAAAATAGTTAATTGCAAATTAAGCATATCCACAATGCATATTACACACATGCACTAAATTCCACTAGAGCTCTTATATAACGACACTGGCCTTACATACTCATCTTTACTCATCTTTATCTTTTGACTTCAAGGAAAATGCAATAAGGATAGAAAAGTAATGACAAGATCCAGTGTGATATTATATAAGAAAAACAGGATTTTTATATGTTTTGACAGGGTTATAGGTTTAATTGGATATGTCTGCAGTGGCTAGCGAAGAATTAAGCCTGGCTGTAATTAAATCCTGTACTGATGGTCAGTGGTACATGTGATCATTCCTGTTGCCTGAAGAAGTGTTTGATATCTGCATCGGTGTGTTCATGCATAATGTATTTTCAGCTGATGAGATTTTCTCTTGGAACGGGCTCTAGACGATTTGGCGGGGTTTCTAAATAACATGCAATAACCATTAGCAGCAGACGCTGGTCTCCTCACATTTTACACGCCACATAGTGATCTGCGTCTGTACCAGAGTTCTGATCACCTCAAGCATTTCTACTGTACAGCAATCTGGGCAGGGAACCTGCAGCACCATGTGGAGCTCAGGAGGCCCTCTAAAGGTGTTGACTGAGCATTACATCACAGGTGGCGTCGACAGACTTGTTTCACTGGAAGCGCTTAAACAATGAAGTTAAATGTAACAGGGACGTGGCACAAGCTTTTAATGTGGCTGGGGTCACTTAGGGTATGTGGTGGCCTGGGACAGTTCTTCACTTGGAAATGATTTTGGATGTTTTCTACAGTTGTATAAGGATTTGAAATTCTTGGCTTAAACTACAGGTTTATATATGTTACAAATATAAATACCTTTTACAAATAATTTAAAGTCTGGTTATATAAAAAAGGCTCGATTCCCGTCTCTGTGTGCATGGAGTTTGCATGTTCTCCCCGTGCTTGGTGGGTTTCCTCCCACAGTCCAAAGATATGCAGGTTAGGCTAATTGCCGTTCCCAAATTGCCTGAAGTGTGTGGGTGGGTGTGCCCTGCAATGGATTGGCACCCTGTCCAGGGTGTACCCTGCCTTGTGCCCTAAGTCTCCTGGGATAGGCTCCAGGTCCTCGCGACCCTGAATACAGGATAAAGTGGTATAGAAGATGAGTGAGTGAGAGTGACATCTGCCATATATTGACTTCATTTGCATTTAGCAGGTAATAAATAACATTTATAACAATATTTTTTTTTATTTCATTAAATTATACGTATAGTTATACATAGATTTTGCAGCTTCTTTTCTATCATCTTTTCAGTGCTGTTCAAGTGAAACCAGGACTTTTGTTAGGCGGTTTAGTGGTTAGCACCTCCAAGATCCAGGGTTTATGGAGTTTAGTGTAAATGAGCGTTTGAGTGTTTGTATGTGTGTGTGCCCTGTGATGGATTGGCACCCTGTCCAGAATGTACCTTGTTCTTTAAGTCTCCTGGGATATGCTCCAGGCCTCCCGCAACCATGTATACAGGGTAAAGTTGTACAGTCAATGAGTGAGTGAGACTTATGAGAGTAAAAACCCCCTTTATTTCTGTATATAATCCCCTGCTACACTAATGCACAAACATGTGAAAATGGCTTGAGACTGTATGGGGGATGTGGTAATGTCCCAAGTTCCACATGTTTGGGCCATTTAAGGAGTTCCTGGGAGGCCAGCGTTTTAGACATTTAGAGATTTTTTAGACATGAAGCATGGCTCCGGTGTACTAGGAAAACTTTCTACCTTTAAGTTATCCTTCGATTTCCAAGGATCAGGGTTTACACTGACTGACCATTACATTTGCACAATTCAAATGTTTTACTGTGGCTAAAATTCTCATCGCTGTTTCGGCTTTGCACCTTCATTCATGAGAAATTTCATTACAAGTCCTAGGTTTGACTTGTCCCTCATACATTAGAGGTAAAAGGGTCAAAACCTGTTGTTTTCTACATTTCTTCGTGCAGTTTTTCCAGGCAATATATATATATATATATATATATATATATATATATATACTACTTTTAAAAAGTTTTAGAACACTTTCTAACTCCATGATGGTTTCTGATTTTTATTTATT
>JAQMYJ010000020.1:8417757-8433642 GCA_030014305.1 Clarias laeviceps
TGTTATTTTATAGTTTTGAAATCCCCAGTATTGTTGTAGAATGTAGAAAATAAATCACTAAACAAAAACAAAGAAAACTTTTGAACGGTAGTGTATATACACCTTATATATAGGCCACAAACGGGGCTTACACTTGATTTCAGCATATAATTGCATATAATTCATCTGCCACTTTTGAATAGTACATTGGAAAGCATAAAAGATGCAGGAAGTGTGTATAAGGAGGTAATTTAGAATTATGGCTGCCAAATTAATAGCTGTAAAGCATTTTCCCGGTACAGTGCTAATCTTAATTAAACCAAGTGGCTGTATTTCATTCCCTTGGGTTCAGTATTTGAGTGAAACTCTCTGGTTTTACCTTCTCCTCTTGAGATGGCAAGAAATAAAGAGTCTGCAGCAGAAAGAGAATAAAATGCTTCCTCTGTGAGAATAATAAATGCAGTATCGTGTAATAAGGTCTGTGAAGATATGAACACATTACAAGCAGCTTGGTTTTTATGTGTAGTATATTCTCTAGGTTACTTTAATGTGTCCTATTATCCTGAATGGAAAGTGCCTGAAAATTCAAGGGGAAGAAGCCAATGTTCATTTCCTACATACAAGACTTGAGTTTGGCGCCTACAAACAAGCTCTTCACACCATTTGAAAAGCTAGACGGCACGGAGCTTAGTGGTTAGCACTGTTGCTTTGCACATCCAGGGTCCGGGGTTCGATTCCCACCTCGGGTCTGTGTGGATAGAGTTTGCATGCTCTCCCTGTGGGTTTCCTCTGCGTACTCTGGTTTCCTCCCGCAGACTGATATGTAGATTAGGATAAATGGTGTTCCCAAATTGCCCGTAGTGTGTGTGCCATGCAATGTATTAGCATCCCATTCATGGTGTGCCCCGCCACATGCCCTACATCTCCTGGGATAGGTTCCAGGCCTCCCACAACCCCGTGTACAGGATAAAGCTTTATACTCGATGAGTAAGTGAGAATAACAGTGAAGCTATTACATTTCAAATTTCAACATATTTTTACATGAGTGTTGCATTATTTAGCCACTTACATGACATGAGCCCAAATGAAATGCCTCTTACTGTATATGGATTTGCCCTTTGTTTATGCTGCAGTTGAACATATAGTCAAACAAAGGTAAACTTTAAACATCTTTTTTAAAGTTGACCCAACATTCAAAATTCACTTTTTAGTCATTTTTAGTAAATCAGATAAAAAAATGAAAAGCAAAACATTCCCTGCTTCCTGCAATTTCAGTTTCCCCTAATGGCTCAAACAAGGCAATTTCAGTTTCCCCTACTGTGACCTCATATAAGAAGGAAATACTCAGCATGGCACAGCAGTAACTCATTTATATAAACACTGGAAGGGGGAGTGTAAGGGGGAGTTTGTAGGATAGAAGTGCATTATCTGAGGGGTATTTCAGGTGGAGCTTTAACAGACACATTTTAAGGGACCTCTTAATAAATTATATAAATAGTAAAAAATGGAACATTTAAAATATATACAACATTGGTCTGGAGAACCTAGAGGAACTTCAGTAGACCAGTAACCTGTGCTCAGGATCTAACCCAGGACTTTGGAGCCAGGAGCTGTGTGGAGATATGAGACAATGTTAACTGTTGGACCTGTATGTACTATTCATATTTGTATTTATTATTAAACAAAGTAGTATTTTAAACCATCCAAAATGAGAATGAATGGATGAAACAGTAATTGTTTCATACATCTATGCAAGAGCATTCAGGACACATTCCTTGTTAATCACCATGGTCTTTCCTCTTTTTTTTCTCTCCAATATTACACTGTTTGCTTCCATTTGCATAAACATAAAAACAACATGCATGTCAATATACATCTCTGTATTACAGCACTCTTGTATATAAAGAACTGCTAGGAAAATGGACCACTGCAATACCAGTGTTTAGTCTAATACTAATGTTTTATTTTAGTTATACGATGTAAATGCTTTTAACATCTTATTGTCAGGCTACCAAAAATATATTATTTTACCACAAATTAATTGTAAATTTTTACACTGCTAAGACCACTGTCCCATTTACAGTCACCACACACACCTCCAGGCACATAGCTGCAGTGCCCTCTGTTGGTCAGGAGGTGCGTGTGGGGTGGTGCTGAACCTGCACAGGGAGCTTGACAGAAACATGAGCTGGTCAGGCCTCACTAGCCGGCTGATACACTGCAGGTATGGGGTTACCCTGTAGAGAAACAGGAGACAAGCAGGAAGGAGTGTAGAGGAGACAGACAGGAGGAGAAGAAAAGAGACGGAGAAGGGATGAAGCGCCCGAGTGCACTATGATCAGCAGCGGGTTGGTCTGTGGGTGTTTGTGTATATGCCAAGGCCGGCTTTTCTTCTTCAAGATGTCCTGTAGGTACTGCTTGCTCTCTGTCTCCCTTCTGTGTTTTTCTTTCTAATCAGGATTTGTAAAGGGTTTAGATCATTCTAAACCTTTAAAGCCATGGAATAAACTGCTCAACTGCTCTAAATAATATTATATGTTGAAAAAAGAATTATTGGGGAAGTTTTAGAAGGGTAGTTTAAGAAAGGATAACATTACCAACCTGAAATAGAGATGAAAATTGAAATGATCAATTATTTATGCACTTGTTTGAATTACATTTGTCAAATTAATTAAAATCAAATTGGAAACAAAAATATCCACCATGTGTAGACTATATTGGTCAGTGACAGTGCATACAGATCAGCAGGAACTCCATAAGTTCAAACAGTGTTACACGTTAATGTTAACTTTTGATGTTGAGTTTGAATGTAAATGTTTTTATAAACAAATGTAAACGTAACATAAACATTCTTATGACAAAGGCTTTATATACAACACTGAAAAAGGATAATAGTTGATTACATTATCTAGAGCTTGTTTTTGCTCTTAATTTTAATATTCAGTTTTAGTGTTATTTATATAGCAATTTTACCAATAGTCATTGTCACACATAATCACCTCAATATATTACAAATATTTACAGGTACATGCAAGTACATGCCTAATTGCTGTGCTAATTTGTTTTCTATTTCATGGATGATTGCATTTGTGTTACATGTCATGTTTTGTTATATCATGTCATGTGTTTGTCAGTGTTTAACAGTAAAAAAGTCAAATAAAAAAAACAGTTCAGGCTTTCTTTTTTTTTTTTTTTAAGGGTGACATTTGAGCCTGAGGAATGACTGGCATTACCAATTTCAATGCATCAATTACAGACAATATAACCTGTTCATAGCTGTCAGTTACCTAAAAGCCACCATTATACATCCATCACAGATATTTTTATTTTTACCGAAAGTTCTTTATATTTCTGTATATTTAGAACCAAGTTGCTGGCAGCAGGTGCAGCGATTATGTAGCAGTAATGAGGTGTATTTCTATCTACGCCTCTACTGTTAGTCTTCATGGAATCCTGTGTACCTCCTTCCTCTAACCAACATTCCAAAGTATATCAGTATACATTAGTTATCATAAATCAACCATACTAATATTCCTATTTTATCATGACGATTAAAAGAGAAAAGTTGTTTATATTTGAATACATACATACATACATTTCTAACACACAGATGGCAATCCACCTTTGTATTTGTGTTATTGTTATTGGATTTTTATTAATTTTTTTAGTCCCAGACATACAGACATGAAACAGACTGGAGCTTTAATCCCCGTATGAATTTCTGCCAAGCCTAGATCATTATCGCAAAACACAGTGTGACAGCCAGAGGGCACTGCACCATCTGCACGACCCTGAAATAAAATACTAATCTCATTTGTTTGTTAGGATACACAGCATAGCCATGAGCATGAAAAACAAAAGTAAATAATCATATAACTAATTACATACTGTACGTACTGACATCCAGTCTTGCATTCATTCCAGGACATTCAGGATCCGCTACAGTAGTGGATTCTGTAGTGGATGTACCGTTCAGTGTGGCCCGAAAGTCTGGATTCTTAGCCATGTTTGTTTACCTGTGAAGTAAGGTTATGAACTTTACTTTGTGAAGTAAGATTATGAAAAAGTGGCAATGGCAGATATATTGGCCTCACAGAGACACTATTTTTTTCAATATAAATGCATTGTCTGAAAGCACATTGCGGTACGTAGGAATCATCTGGTATTTCTACTACTAAAAGATCAATGCGATGTCTATACATGAAATCTAGTCACATAGAATTTTGGAAAATGTACATTTGCTGAGGTACCAGTGTCCACGTAAGGTTTAAAAAGAGTAAGAGGGGTTGCTTTGATTGGATATTGCAGTATAAAGTGAATTATAATCGCTTTTTAAAATCTTTGCTACATTAAAAATACCCAAATAATTTTAGCAATATTACAACATTATACTGCCATAACCACGGTGGCTTAGTGGTTAGCAAGGTCGCCTTGCATCTCAAGGGTCCCAGGTTTGATTCCCAGCCAGGTTCGATTCCCACCTCTGTGTGCATGGAGTTTGCATGTTCTCCCCATGCTTGTGCGGTTTCCTCTGGGTACTCCGGTTTCCTCCCACAGTCCAAAGACATGCATTAGGCTAATTGCCGTTCCCAAATTGCCCATAGTGTGAGTGTGTATGCCCTGCAATGGATTGGCACCCTGTCTAGGGTTTACCCCCGTCTTGTGCCCTAAGCTAGACTTACGAGTGAGTAAGTATGCTGCCATAACAACCTCAAAATCCTAGGCCAAAGGTCAGGCAGAAATGATGAATATTAGCTAACCCCTAAAGAGTCAGAACTTATTCTTCATTTGTTCATTTAACCCTTAAAACCCAAGAGGTGCAGATCTGTGCCAGCAACATGAAAAAAAAGTTCTTATATGGGAGCCTTGCATTAAGAGGAGGTTTCAGACATCAAACTGTGTATTTGGGTTTTGTTTTTGGATATTTCAGGTAGAACGAAAGTTATCTTTTTTTTTTTTTTTTTTTTTTTTAAACATGTACATTTTACCACTACTGGAATATGGGAATGACGTGCTATTTCTTTGCCGATGTGTTCCATATTTTTTTTGTTCAGTCATGTTTGTATATTTGGTTAAAATGTAATAAAGTTCAGTTCATCATATTGCCTAGATTGTGCTGATAAAATGGATATGTCACTCTACACTGCACAATCCTGAGCCCTATGTATATTAGTTTACTAAACAAAAAACAGAATAAGAAAAAATGTCTAAAGTTTTAAGTGCTAAAGCATATTACATAATGACTTTTATAAAGTCAACATCTATGATGAAATTAAAAGCAAAGTATCCTATTTGCCTTATTTAATCTAACTTTTAATCATCTGGTTCTCAACCTTCTGTTCTCAGGTCCAGCAGTTCAGCGCCCGGTACAGAACGGCCCCACAGCCGAAGAGCTGGAGGTGCAGAGAAGGTAAGCGCCTGCTTATAACTGCAGCATAATGATGTGAAACACACAATGAGATGTAAGAGTCATTGGTTATGAAAAGTAATAGACATCGTTCTCCTGCATGATTGTTTAACATGCGGATGACTCAGTCAGTCTTAACGAGAAGCACCAGAATAGAAATTGTGGGGGTGACAGATCTAGAAGAACATACATAAAAGCTGCTTCTTCAGGTCCAACGATGAAAAAATGAAAGTGTGGCATTTCTTTGCAGTTAACAGGGTCTGGCGTTGTGTGTGTCTTTTTAACAACTATCCTTTAGAACATGTAGTGCTGGCCAATAAATCAACATGTATCTTTTGATATAATGTAGCAGAATAACAGTTGTGTGTAGATGAAAAGTCATAAAGGGACCTGAAAATTACTGTGTACTCTTATTAAATCGGTTCCCTCTAGCACTCTAAAGTTTAATTTTCTTTCTCGCACAAGAGGAACCTTTAATGGTTCTGTGTAAAAGCCTATAACTTGGCAAACTCTTCTTTTTTTTAAGCATTCGGAATAACACAGTAATAACACAAAATTTGCTTCTTAGGGTGGTGGTCTTCCTTTTGCAAGGGATCAGCATGTTTGCATTATTCAAAGGGACTTTATTTTTAGAAACCACAATCACTGGTATTCTTTATTGGTTTCCTGCTGCTCTTGTTATAACAACCACTTTAAACGACCTACAGAAATGCGACCTACAGAAATATTTCTTCTGATGCAATATTTTCTGTCTCATGACTTCCTAATGAACAGATTATACACTGCTGGATTTCAATAAGCAAATATGTAAGAGCTTGGATAGGACAATTACTGCAGTGATTAATATGTTTTAATTTTTTAATCCTTAACTGTTGCACTAAGTAGCTTCTCATTTATTAAACTGCCATGTAGTAAGACGTATCCCTTGGCAGTGAATACAAAGATGTGTTGGAGAAGGGCCAAATTATTGGCCTATGTCAAGCAGAGAAAACAACTAAGGAGATTGCTGTAAGTAACTAGAACTGGGTCAAAAACTGTTCAATGCATTATTAAAACATGGAAGGATAGTGCTGAAGCATGTACTTTGTGAAAGAAATGTTGTGAGAAAAATATCATTAATGAATTATGAAATAAAGTTGCCTCATATCCTAAGTCTCATGGGAAAGGCTCTAGGCCCCTCACGACCTAAACAGGATAAAGTGGTATAGAAGATGAGGGAGTCTGCATGAAATTAATAGTGAAAGTAAGGGTTTCACACCCACACACACACACACACACACACACACACAATGAAATTGGCATGACAGGGATTAAATGGTTGATGGTGGCCATGAGAAAATCACTTTTTATTAAGGCTAATAAAGAAAATTGTTGTTTGCTAGCGAACAGAAAGACCTGGCCCTTGGAGCAATAGAAGAAGGACGTGTGGTCTGATATGTCCAGACTAACTGTACTCCAGAGCAATGGTTGCACAGGGGGAAGAATGGAAATGCATAAACCCATCATGCATTCAAGCATGAAGTTATGATCTGTGGTTGCTTCAGCTGGTCAGGTTTAGACTCATCAATATTAAATTGCCAGTAGAATGAAGACCCGAATGTACTGAATGATCAGATTATCACATCAATGCATCTTTTATTGACTAATGGTTTGACCATGTTCCTGGACTTAAATTGTGAAAGAGTGGGTCTGGGAGCATGAGCAATCCTTTTCACACATGAATGAGCCACCAGAGAGTCCTGCCCCCATTGAAAGACCCTATTTAGGATGTGCTGGAGAAGACTTTACAGAGTGGTTCGTCTCAACACAAGATCTGGACCAAAAATTAAAGTTGTGACGTTGTGTAAGATTGGTCTGTAAAACTGTGGGGATGACTTTCTGAACAGTCCTGAGGGTACCAGCATGTCATGTGTAGTTGGCAGCACAGTATCTCAAGCAGTAGCATTGGTACCTCACAATTTCAGGGTCTCAGGTTTCATCCTAAGCTTAAAGGTTATTTTTGTTCGGCATTTTGCATGTTCTCCTTATGGGTTTCATCTTATGGGTTTCAGTTCTTTGGTTCTTTTCCTCCCTACCTCCAAAAACTATTCATACATACAGATATGGTTACACTAAATTGGCCATAAATATGAATGTATTGTATGTGCGTGATGTGCAGTGAAATGTTTCACCTCAGTGTTTCCAACATCCACCATGAATCCATGACTCGGACTAGGATAAAGCACTTACTGAAGATGAATAAATTTTAATAATTCAAAACAGACACACTGCCAACCTGTAGTAAATATATTCATAAAGCAGTGTGAACATATGAGATTAAATTACTCCAGATCCTCATGTAAAAGTAATTCTGAACAGGCCCAAACTCATTGCTGAGTGAGGAATGGTGAGGTCTTATTGCATGACACTAATTGCATGGTATTGAGCTGATTGTAATGCAGATTATATACTCTGCTCTCTGACTCTATAAATTGCATGGGTGCTCTGCAGGCAGATGGAGATGCAACAGCAGCAGCAACAGCAAATGCAGGCACATATTGAGAGAGACCGACGTTCGTCCAACTCAGGTAGGAAATGAGGAACTGAAAAATAGACTGAGCATATTTGACATGTATGAACGGAATTCTGCTACCTGTCTTTTTATGCCCTCCTTATGGTGTAACCCTTTTTAACATTTCCTCTATTATTCCCTTTTTTAACAGGCTCCCCGTTTCAGGGACATCCCGCTATGCTCTCGGTGGCACCTCCAAGTATAGTGCCACCCGTCATGTCAGTTGGAGGGCCATGCCCGCCTCCACCCCCTCCCCCTGCCCCTCCTGGTCCTCCGCCTCCAACAGTTGGAGCGCCTCCTCCTCCTCCACCACCATTACCTCTGGGTGGAGGTGGGTATGGAGGTCATCATCACCATGAGGATGCGCACGGACCCACAGGCCTCGCCGCCATGATCGCCGGGGCCAAACTGCGCCGAGTGCAGAGGGTCAGTTTGATCTTTGACTATGAATGAATTAAAAACAAACTTTTTTTAAATTCTGTATCACCACTGCTACAATGAAACTTGTTTAAGCATGTACATGCTCAGTTTGTTAGTGGTTTAGTGATCTCCTGAAACCTACTGTATATGCATGTAGCACGGTGGATGTACTCTGTACATGAAGGTGATGCTGTATAAATCGTTACCTCCCTGTTTGATTACAGTCTGATGAGAGTTCAGGAGCCAAAAACGATGCCAATCGGACAAGTGGAGGTGGTGGGGGCCTGATGGAGGAGATGAATGCCCTGCTGGCACGAAGGTCAGGACCAATTTAGTTTCTAAAAACACAACAAGGGTGATATTTTTGGTTTTGGAAAATAGTGTTGGGACAATTTCTTTTGCACTTTTGAATTTATAGACGGAAAGCGGCAGAAAGCGGAGACTGCCAAAATGTAAGTACTCAGGTGTATTTTTTTTCTTGTGATATTTTAAACTATTTTAGTTCCTACTGTTGCTGGAAAGAAACATTTAAGACAACTGTGCTTTATTACAGGATGATGCAAATTCCTCTCCAATGTCTAGAGGACAGAATGCAGGTATGTGTTTTGTAAAGTTTTTTTTTTCTTTAACACAATGGAGAGCAGATGAAAATTATCTATTTGGCCAAATCTGATGAATTATGTATATTGCCCCTGTTCAATAAATAAAATATAAACTGTCAACATATCCTCTATACCATATCCCGTTATAATTCATTATCCTATAACACAATGTCAAAAGGTCATGATGAAATCATTAACTTAATTGAGTCATGCTAACGATAAATTCATATTATTTTAAATAATACATGAAAGAGAGACTGCTGCTGTCAATTAACCTGTAATTTTTTTTGTTGCTATGGTTTATTTAACCTGCAGATGGTGCAAAGAAGCCGTGGGATCGAGCCAACTCTGCAGAGAGATCATCGCTGGTATCAAGGTGAGAGGTTCATAGATCATGAAATATCACCAGCACCAGCACTTTAAAAGCTGTTAAATATATTGCTGATGCTACCAGTACAAATCTGTTTGTAAATCAGGATCTACTGAATAAATAACTTACAGCTATAAATACATTATTTAAATTTTATTGAATTCTCTGAATAAATCTGCTAATTAGGGATGATTATGGAAATGCTGTCACATCCTTACAAAGCATATTTAATATCAGTTTGATATAATTGTCACAAAATGAAAAGTATTTTAGATGATTTTTACCTGCCGTGATATTAATCACTGCAATAGCAATTACTTAATTTCATGTATGACATTGCAGGACTAAAGTGCATTGGTGAAGTATTTTGTCCCTGAATCTTTCTAGTTATGTGAATTTAATAATTCATATTATTCAGTAAATGCTAAGCAATATACAGTAAGTACAGTTAAATAATTTGAAAATGATCTACTTATGATAATTTGGAATGTAAGCCTGGACCCAACAAATAAACTTTATGATCATTAGTTTGCGTGTGTGTGTGTGTGTGTGTGTGTGTGTGTGTGTGTGTGTGTGTGTGTGTGTGTGTGTGTGTGTGTGTGTTTAATCTGTTTAGAGTTCGACCTGTGGGCAGTAGCACTGACACAGACGCCTTAGACTTGGATAGAATGAAACAAGTAAGTAGAGTCTTTGTAAACTGAGAGCTACTGTATATATAGCTGTATATGTTAACTCGTATTACTATTGTTTACTATGCTTTGTTTTCTTTCCTTTCTGGCCATTTCTCTAACTTTTAGGAAATTTTGGAAGAAGTTGTTCGTGAATTGCACAAGGTGAAAGATGAAATCATTGATGGTATGTTCAGATATTGCATGCAAAAAATAAATTCATGTCAAAATGAGACCTTACTTATTCTAAATGAAATATAACTTAATGACTTACTTATGTCTTTTTTTTATTTTCTATTCCAGCCATTAGACATGAACTTAGTAGAATTAGCATGACATAATCTCCCAGCTTTGTGTGAGCCCTCTTTTATGAGCCCTGACCCCTAGCAGGAACTGCTGTAGCTGAAGAGGGGAGGACACCCAGCAACGTTACCGCCATATTAAAGCAAATACATCAGTTTGCTCTAATATGCAGTCTACATTGTGGTACCCCTCAGATATAAAAACAGATGGAAGATACTTGCACTGACCTCTCTGTTTTCTGGTTTAAATTTATATTTGGCAATGACATTTTTACGTCTTTTACGTCTTTAATGTCTTTATAGGAAATTGTTCTAGATTTTATTTTGCCCTATTTTGGATTGCTTTTATTATTATTATTATTATTATTATTATTATTATTGGTAGCAGTATTGATTTAGGTGGTAGTAGGTATTAATAATAAAATAAAATAAATAAATAAATAAATAATAATAATAATAATAATAATATGAAAATTGCCTGTGTCCACATGTTAGCCTTTTATATTGATCCAATTTAATTTTCCTTTGTCTGTCTTAAAAATATTTGTTTCTCACCATGATTTTGTAAAAATATTTTTTAAACTCCTTCACTGACAGTAAGGTGGAACGTGAAACTGGGGGACAGAAGACAAGTTTTCTTTTTGGATATTGCGATCTTACAAAAAAAACAAAACAAAAAAAAAAACACTACACCAGAGTATTTGTGATCATGTTGTTAATAAAATGTTTATTGGCTAAAAGGTTACAGTGAGATGTTGCTTGTTTTTGCATGAATCCTTTTTTGACTGTGTGATTTCAAGTACATGAAATAAAATTGTGAAATGTCTTGCATTATTTAGGTTATATAATGAACTCGAGGTTTAACCGCCTGACGCCTCTACCATTACTTGCGAATGGAGTGAGTGGTCAACTCGCTGTGGCAGTGTTTCGGGATTTCAGTATCTACTGTACTTGTAAGTTCGGCCTGAAGTACCCGTTTTTTACCATAGATGACTCTGCCTACTGTTACAGTTGGTGAGGAAGGCCTGTGACGTGCTCACAGAATTACATAAAAGTTGATGGTGACACTGCCTACTGTTACATTCATGAAGCATGTCTGTGACTGAACTACCTGAACAAACATTCTGTTTTATAAAGACAATCTGAGATATGTAGAGGAATATATTTTAAGCACGCCCTCTAGAGGCCATAATCACATTAGCACTATTTTACTTTTATTCTTAATGTTAAATTTATAGACCTTTTCAAATGTGTCACTGATGAAAACACATCTGTGTTGTTTTTCTGAGGTTTTATTTTAGTTGACTGCACTTTATAAATGAGAATGATACAATAAATAATACATGATACAATAAGTGAATAGTAGTTTTAAAAGATATGTATTTATAGGTTTACTTAATGATACGATGAAAAACATTGAAGAGTGGAGTATTTATTATTTATCTAACTCAAGGCATAAATCTGCTGGCAGTGAGCGGTTTTTTTCTCAAACCTCGCGAGATCTGGAGTTGGAGCGGAAAAGCGACGTGATCTCGTAGAGGCGAAGTAGAGTTATTGGTATTATTGAAGAGAAGAGGGAGGGCAGCTATCGTTCCTCTGAGGGGGTGTGTTTGTGGGGCAACGAACGCTGCGTGCGCGCGTGTGCGTATGTGTTCATGTATATGTGTGTATGGAAGCAAGCAAGCTGGCGGAATTCAACATGGCATCCGGCGAAACGCTGTATATCGAGACGGACGGCTCGGAGATGCCGGCTGAAATTGTGGAACTTCACGAAATAGAAGTGGAGACCATTCCGGTGGAGACGATCGAGACCACGGTGGTCGGCGGCGACGATGACGATGACGAACAGCCCATGATCGCGCTCCAACCGCTCGTAACTGACGACCCGAATCAAGTCCACCATCAGGAGGTGATCCTGGTGCAGACCCGGGAGGAGGTGGTCGGTGGAGACGAGTCCGATCTGCGGACAGACGACGGATTTGAGGACCAGATCCTCATCCCGGTGCCCGCTCCCGGCTCTGAGGAGGAGTACATCGGACAGACTCTGGTCACGGTAGCAGGGAAGAGTTCCGTGGGTCGAGTGAAGAAGGGGGGAAGTGGTGGAAAGAAAGCGGGTAAAAAGGCTTACCTGAGCGCTAGTGAAGCCACTGGGAGAAAATGGGAGCAGAAACAGGTGCAGATAAAGACTCTGGAAGGCGAATTCTCCGTGACGATGTGGGCGTCGGGTAAGTTTCTCTCTCTCTCTTCTTACCAAATGTGTAAGTTTCTCTGCTTGCTGGTGTGTGTGTGTTGTAGATACAAAGGGCGTTGTCTGTTTGCATGCTCTATTTAATCGACTGTTCCGATAGAGCAATGGCGGGAGATAATTTTTTTTTAGTCTTCTGTCCGCAAACACGCGAAGAGTTCGACTTGTGTTTTTGTTTTGAAGGGAAGCCATGTTTTTAAGTCTTGCTGGGCGCCGCCATGTTCCCCGAGTCCAGTATGGCGGCCCGAAAAAATGGCGATGGCGCGGCCGAACGAAGATGGCGGCGTTTGCTGGCGCGAGCGCGCTGCTCGTGCAGGGTGTAGGCCGCTAGTTGGTTAAGCTAGCGTGTTAGCACGGGGTTTAATATGAGCTACAAATGCATATGTATTTGGCAACGGCAAAGTTATTGTATAATTCTGCTGTTATACAGTTATAAAAATACGGTAACTGGATTGTCTCTGAGTCATTTGCGTTTCCTGCAACTAGCACTGTGTGTAGCTAGCTGCCTAGCTGAGATATGTTTCGCCTTATATAGCTGGCTAACTAAATTAGCAACAGCAGCTGTCGGCTAGTACTGATGCCCTACATGGTTTGCTATTTGGGCTTGCTAAAAACACTTTAATCACATCGAACGACGAACGACATCAATTCGCATTACAATAAGCATTTCAGTTTTCCGCGCCCTTTAATATTTGATACCAGAGACAGTAGTCATGTTTACTTTAAGGGATGGGTTTCCTCCGGGTATTCTGGTTTCCTCCCACACTCGAAAGACATGCAGATTAGGTTCATTGGCGTTCCCACATTGCCCAGTGCCTGTGTGTATGTGACTGTTGACCGGAGGTCCCACTACGGCTGTAAAAATGGGAATAAATACAGTGGTCACCATTGGCCTCCACGGTCCCTCGTTGGACTACAGAGGTTCCTAGATGGATGGATGGGCTGTACGGGATCAGTTAATTTCTCAGTAACAGACCATGAGCGGTATAAAAAGTCTCCTCTGTGACATCAGACAGATGGCAGAATTAATCCAGTTTGCCCTGAGGCTAACGCCAACAGTTTTGTCCTGTTTTACCAGTTTGTGTGCAGTTCATGCAAATGGTGTTTTATGAAGCAATCCTGCTGATTTAATTTCAGTCTATGGATTATTAAATTCAATTCAGTTTTATTTCTATAACGCTTTTAACAATGATCATTGTCGCAAAGCAGCTTTGCAGAATGTAAATAAATAATGGAAATGAGTTTGAAAAGTGTGAGGGGAAAAATGTATAAATGACAATTACCAGTTTGTCCATGATGATGACAAAGAAAAACTCCCAGAGAACCTTGAGAGGAAGCAGACTCAACAGGGAACCCATCCCCATTTGTGTGATATCGGATAACAGGGACTAATCTGCAGTCATAACGAGTGTTAGGAGGCTGGAAGTTCAGTTTAACAGGAGATGTGTTTAAATTATATGTCCACTTTTGAGGCTCAGATACCAAACTGGGCGAATTTCAGTCCTGAACTACTGAGCAAATGCAGTCACAAGTCATTAACATCTGTCTGCATCAGCTGAATCCAAGACCATTTTCATGGTCAACCGTGCACAGTCACCACACGCATCCCAAGCACCACACAGGCGTCTGTGAGACGATTTCTCCAACTAGATGCGAGGCACCAGGATGGTGCATTATTAAACATTATGCACAGCGTTATAGAGTGTGTGTATAACCGGTTCAAAGAGAAAATCCCAGTTTGCCATTATGCCCTGTTCACTTTATTAGGATTCGTGCAGTTTTCTAATAAGCCAAGTTGTAGCAGTGCAGTACATAGAATCATTCAGATACAGGTCAAATGCTTCAGTTTACATCCCTATCAAACATCTGAGTGAAGAACAAGAGTGATCTTACTGACTTTTACCTTGTCATGGATGTTGATGCTAGATGGGCTGGTTTGAGTATTTCAGTAACTGCTGATCCTCTGGGGTTTTCACACACACAGCGGTCTTTAGCATTTATACAGAATGGTACTAAAACAAAAACATTATGTGTGGGAAGAGTTTGCAGGCTAAAATGCCTTGTTGATTTGTGAGGTCAGAGGAGAATGACCAGACAGGCCTGTGTTAACAGGAAGTCAATAGTAACTCAATCACTCTGTACAAATGAGGTGAGAAGAAAAGCATCTCGTAATGCACAAAAACACCAAACCTTACACAACAGAAGGGGAGCACATCAGGTTCCACTCCTGTCAGCCAACAACAAAAAACTGGGGTACTGGTACAGTAAGTGTACTAACATCATTGCCACAGTCATAGTGACAGAGATCAATCTTGTCCTTCATTTTGATGTTTGAAGCTCGTAACCTGTATGTGTTTGATTGGCTGATAAGATTATAAAATGAATGTATGGGTGGACAATAAGCATGTATTGCATGTGCACAGATAAACAACATCCTCTGTTTGCATTCAGTTATGAATCACGGTTCATTTGTATGCTGAATTATGTTTTGCCACACTGAATCTTTTTTTCTGTTTTTTATATTACATTTATAATAGAAATGCAACCTTGGATATAACTGATTCCATACTTTGTGCACAAGCTTTAGAGTGGAGCAACAGAATTTTTTTTTAATGCCATTACATTATTAAAACTTGTTCTCTGATTGGCCTTGTTCTTCAAACTTTACATGCAAATTAGTCTCAAAACCCTACAAGGGCTAATTAGCGTTGAAATGTGCGTTAGAAGTCATGCACACTCTCAAAAAGCTATCTGCGCTGGGCTCGCAACTGCTCAACATGCAGTCAAGACCTTTGGAGACAGTAGAATGTAATGGTTTCTTTATAACCCCACAATTGTTGCGCACTAAACTATTCACTCACTGGTGTCCTGTGTGGTAGGAGTGAATTAATTGCACAATTTATTTTGAAATAATGATTATGTTAAATAACATAACAGAGACATGTGCTGCTTAGTAAATGTAGCTTTAATTTAAGGTTTAATGTTAAACTCTTGTATTTGAAGTTATTATTTTGTATTAAATTCAGCCCTTAGTTTTAGGTTTAGCTTATAAGGATTGGGCTATATTTAATTACTCATGTTCAATTCAGTTTGATTCTGTTTAATAACACTAAGGTATAAAACATTCGAGTTATGACAACTTTTTATAAAGGTTCAAGTTCTGAAAATAATTTATAACATCATGATACTTACAGAATAGCAATATTAATCTAGACTGCACCTAGGTGTCATTATATCGTATCGGGTGGTGATTGGACCCATCCCTACTTCAATTCAATTCAATTCAATTTTATTTGTATAGCGCTTTTAACAATTGACATTGTCCCAAAGCAGCTTAACAC
>JAQMYJ010000020.1:8436366-8458348 GCA_030014305.1 Clarias laeviceps
CGTGTACACGTGTGTGCGTGCGTGTACACGTGTGTGCGTGCGTGTACACGTGTGTGCGTGCGTGTACACGTGTGTGCAATGTTCTTTCTGCACAATCATGAGTCCCGGTTTGACTTTGAACGACTCGTATTCATCAAATGGGCCGTTCAAGTCAAATGAATATGGGCCGTTCAATTGTGTGAAAAGAATAATACACACACACACACACACACACACACACACACACACACACACACACATATATACGTATAATGCGTGTGTATCGATTTTGCACACACATGTCTGTGTGTATGTATATACAGTATATATAATGTCAATATACTGCATATTGACTTGACCACACAATGTATATTTGTATTTATAGGTTTCGAGATGTATCTATCTGTGTGTGTGTGTGTTTAAGTTTGTTTCTTTGTGTATGTGCAGCTCTTCTGGGAGAGGAGATTGAAAGGTTTGAGGTCGTCAGACGTCACAGAAGAGGTTCTCAGAACTATGGAGCTTCCTAAAGGTTTACAAAGTAAGATTGATTGATTATTTTACATCTTAATTGATAGAGGTTTAATAATTTTGACGTGTCAAATGTAATGATGTCCCTAATGAAATGATGACACATCGTGAAGATCTTAACAGTAATGCGGACGTGTCATTTTTTTTTATTTAGGCGTAGGTCCGGATTCGTCAGACGAGACGTTGCTGTCGGCCATAGCCAGCGCTCTACACATGAGTTCAGGTCCCATCACGGGTCAGACGTCGAGCGCGGCAGAGAAAAACCCAGCTATCTGGCTCAACACCTCCCAGCCACTGTGCAAATCTTTCATCGTCACCGACGAGGACATCAGGTACGACGCGCAATCGAGTTTTGCAATCGAACACCATCAGTGTGTCCGGAGTTCCCATCTGAAGTCTCTCCAGCAATCGATTTGCGCTGATTTTCCTGCAGATTGCAGTCCTCCGCTTCTGCCCTGACCTCCGTTTTTTTTATTTATTTATTTATTATTTTTTCCCTCCCTTCTCGAACCTTCTCGAGTGGTGATTTTGAGATTGCTTTTTGTTTATGATCAGTTATCAAGTGCCTCAACAAAAAAAACACGTGTAAGATGTTTTTATTTTCGCATCCTCTCAAGCACCGCGTTCGTCTGGTGCCTCCACTCAGGGGCCTGTTCATCTCTCTTTCCACAATCAGCGTCGCCGTTAGCTTGGCGCGCGTCGCCTAGCAGACAACTTCATAAAGTTCATAATGTATGCCAATTCCAATCTCGTTTCAGCTCCGTGAGGCATCACGGACAAGATAGATTGGCGCCTGGATTCCTGTATATGAGAAAGCGAAGAGCCGAAATAAGATTTTCTCCCGGCAAGACGGAGTCGTTTTCGGTCCTGAGAGCCACCGGAATGCTGATGAGTTCTTTTCCACCTTGACAGAGATGATGTATTTATCTGTCAGCGGCGCGTGTGGAATTACTCAGTTCAGGGTGGGATGATTAGCCTCAGAAATAATCGGTACCTGCTTCAAGCGCCTGCGAGGCACCGCAAAAACAAGCGGATACAAATAAGTATCTTCAGACGTAAGCGATCACTCCAACAAAGTGCCGGGGGAATCACAGGCTCCCGTAAAATAAAAAAAAGAAAAAAAACCCTGTTCCTTGAATAATTACCGCTGGTTTAATTTCGACGGGGCACGGTTTGATCTCCAGCACACACCTGAAATCGGTTCCAGAAGTGATGCGCTTGTCCACTAGATGGCAGTAGTTGACTTTTTTGCAGTCGAAAGGAAATGAGGATCAGGTTTGAGGGAGGATGTACGCGGGTCCGGCCGACCCTATGGACTGTGAAATGCCTCGGAGATGAGCCGCTTGCTGTTGGTGATTATAGAGTCGCGAGAAATGAAGGAAATGAATCGTGTCTAGTCTGTTCTCCTGCCTTTCTCTCTCTCACTCTCTCTCTGTAGAAGAAAAAAGAGGCCGCAGGCGGGGCCCGGACGACCGGATGATGAGTGTTTATGCAGGGAGTCGTGCTCGTGCAGCATCTGATCATAGCAGTTGCTTTTCTTTTGAGTGTTTTGAGGAATTAAAGGAGTCTGGAAGAAGAGTCTGGCAGAGGTTTTAGGATGATTATTTTTTTTTTTTCCGTTTCGCGGTTTTATCAGGGGTGCCAGTAAGAGTTTTAATCCTCTTAAAAGGAGAATTCATCGAGCCTTCTGCCTCGGACGGTTTTTGGAAAAAAGGTCCTCGGGCGTCGTCCGTCTCTTCGGAATCATCCTCTTCTTACAGATGTGTGTACATCATTACAGCAAACAGGAAAAATACATTAACGCAACAAAATATGAAGGAAATCTCACGTCTTGTTATTTATTATTTACAGTGCAAATACGATGTTAAAATAACTATCCAAACTAGCCCGAAGCACAATTCTAACACATTTATTAGTTTTTTTTCCCCACCGTTATAGCAATTAGCATTAAGCGTGTACGGTCTCTCCAAACAAAATGTCTTGGAACATTCTGCTTTGTTAGACTTGTTGTTCCACCTCTGATATAAAACACATTTCCACAGTGAGGTTTAACCGATTATGCAATTAAGGTCGATTCGGTTAATCGAAACGTTTTAAATTTCAAATCACAAAAACATTAAAATGACTAAATTGTATGAAATTACCTAAAAAAAAAAAAAAAAAAAGAGAGAGATCACAGAGTTAACAGAAACCTTTAAACCGCTTCCATCTTCCACAAATACTCGTGTTTTGTATGAGTGTTGCTTGTTCTTTTTTTTTTTTTTTTAAGTTTGTGTGTGTGTTTGGTGTAGTACTGCCACCTACTGGACTGAAGGGAGAAGCGGAAGATTAGCAGGAAAAAAAAGATGTATGAGACTCAACACTTTCAACACTTTCAATGTTTATTAGATACTTTCAATTGTTTATAATAATTAAACACCATCACGTTACCTAGGTGCTGATTCGATTTGTATTGTGCTTGTTAGTATCACTTTTTAAAATCTTTTTTTGATTTTGTTACAATTCTAAACAAACTCCCTGCTGCTCTCCCTGCCAGTGTGTGAAGAGTTTAGAGCACCACCTGCTGGACTATAGAGGGATGGCATCATTATTATTGCTATCGCAAATACATACAGTGGAACCTCGGATTACGAGTATAATCCGTTCCGGAAGTGGGCTCGTATCCCAAAACACTCGTAAACCAAATTTAATTTTCCCATAAGAAATGATGGAAACTCTCAAATTATTCGTTCCACAGTCCAAAAAAATAAATACATAAAAATAATCAACACAAAATATAAAGTAAAAATAAAAAAAATAACCTGCACTTTACCTTAAAGTAAAAATAAATCCCGACAGGTAAGTGTTTCCATTTGTGCTCGCAGGCGCTGTGTGTGTGTGTGTGTGTGTGTGTGTGTGTGTGTGTGTGTGTGTGTGTGTGTGTGTGTGAATCTAAAGTAAGCTCCCCTCTCCCCCTTCTCATCTTACACAGTTACCCTTCCTCCACTCTTTTCACACACACGCTCGCACACAACGAAAACGCTGGTTTATCGGAAAAATAAACAAGAAATCTCTCGAATGACACGCGATTGAGCGACACACTAACGGAATCACTGCTGTAAAGTAAAAATAAAACAAATTAACCTGCACTTGTTATAGTAAACAGTACACACGTGCACGGATGTTGATTATACCAGTAACAGACGAGCACTAAGACCCAGCGGGGGAGACGATTACCCACAATTCCGCAGCGCAAGAGGGAGAAAAAACATTGGCTCAGTTGTGATCACGTGACGCTCGGCGTCAAAACAAGAAGCGCATGCGTGATGCATGATACTCGGTACTCATAAACCAAGACTTGCTCGTTTTTCAAGTGGAAATTAATTATTTTTTTAATTTGCTCATCTTGCGGAACACTCGTAAACCACGTTACTCGCAATCTGAGGTTTCACTGTAATTAAAAAATATATATTTAATCACTTTTAAGGTGCAAAATAAATATTGGAAAGCATCCTCTTAACTTTTTCATTTGTGCCAGTATTTGCCATTGGCCTCGATAAATATGATTGAATACAACAAGTATTATAATTAATAAATTAAAATTTTATTTATCATATACACAGTCATACACAGTACAATATGCAGTGAAGTGCTTAAACGACCACCAGTGACCATTATTAATAGGAAATAAATATGATTAAAAAGAAATAAAATAGAAAATAGGGCGGGGGAGGGGTGTGTGCAAATATGCATGAACGTGTCTTATTGAAAGTGACTTATGTACAACGAGCAAAGAAATTAAATAGAAATGTGTATATGTGCATGAATGTGCATGTGTGCAGTGTCCATGAATGTCCAGAATGATACATATAGTTTAAAATAATCGGACACATGGATTAAACTCTTTCCCACGGATTGTCCTCCAATAAAGATTTTCTCTGTTTTGGTCAGTTTGAAAAAACAGATTGCAGTTGAAGGTTTGGGTAAATAGCTTATCTCTGCAATTAAGATTTTCAATTCCTTTTTTGTGATATGAGAGACCTCTAAATAAGACCTCTTATTCTTCATTTGTTAAACCATGTGCAGAGAATAGGACCCCTGGCATATTTAGATGTTTTTCCTGCTCCCAGTCACCAGATACAACTCATCAACGAGCCTGTAACCCGACTGTACTTGTTAAGTGGGAGAAAGGAAATTGCTGTGTAAGATGATGCTACTCCAAGAACAGGATTGAAAATCACTGACTTGGACAGTAAAGGTCTGTCTTAGTAAATATGACATCATAAGGTCAAGTGTGATGTCAGTCAACCAGGCGATCATATATGCATATTCGGATTTCTACACACAGCCCATTATTTTCTTAATCAGTTTTTTCTCATGCTTGGGTACGTGTGGATATTTTTCACTCCAGACTATCGGTCTACACGAAACCCTAGTGGTGGAAAAGTCTGCTTGAGTAAACTGATTATGAGAAGCTTTCATCTCACTTAGTGTTCATCATATCCACATAATGGCTGACTTTAGTACTCACAGGATACAGTCAGTCCAGTGACACAGATGAAGTCTAAAATACAAATATACAAGACACATTTAAAGATTTAATACCTTGCCTGGCATTTTTTGGCACACACACCAGCATTGTGCAAAGAGTGTGTTTAGTGTTTAGGAGTGCAGAAGCCACTTATGTGCTAAAAGTTATAAGTGCGTCAATATTCTATCTTGTTTGTCCAATGCAATTTTAGTTGATCTCTATTTTAGAGTTTCATAGCTACATTTCAGTGAAAAACTGTAGACTGGTCTGTCATTTACCAGCCAACCGTGAGCTAAATAATGACTCATCTTGCATGCATTCATATCGCTCGCTGTGCAATACATCAACACGACAATAATGAGAGATTTTCACACCATTGCATGTTCTAAATGAAATTAGGGCATTAGGATTCAGCCATGAAGCCGTAATATCTAAATCTTTTTCTTTGACAAACCTCTCGGAAACTATTTTTGTTGACTCTGCTTCGTGCAACATTATCTCTACTTCACTGATGATTTTTATTTATTTATTTATTTTTGGGTCCATTTCTTTAGGGAATTTTTTTTTTTTCATGTTCCATCAACAGTACAGTGTGCAGACTACTAGGTTTTATAACATGTATGATTTGGTGATTTACACTTTGATAAATCAGACCTGAATGTTTCAGCTTGGTGTATTCCGATGTAAAGAAAAAAAAAACTTAAGTGATTTTCTATAGTATGCAGAGTAAGCCATCATGCTCACTGTAATAAATTTCCAAGTATGTTGTGTTCATTATGTTTCTAATCACTGCACTGTCTGTTTTTTTCTATTACGTTGGGAAAGTGGCCATTTCTGCTATTGAACGCTCTGACAAATTAGTGCTCAGCGCCTCAGCACATTGACTGGAAAATGCGCTGTGATTTGAAATTAATCACTGTTAAATACACTCTGGTTAGGGTTTTTGAAAGGATTTGTCACCAACTAGAAATCCTGTTAGCGGCTAATTACAGATCATAGCCGTGTGTAAGAATTCTTAGGAAATCAAGACTAAAGAAATTAGTACGAAAGATTTTTTTCTTCAGCTTGAGAGCTTTGTGAGATTAATGGTTTGAAACATTACAGCCCCAGAGTGAAAATCGTTTAAATGTATTTATATAGATTTATTTTTGTAAGTTTTTTTTTAAATTCAGTTTATTTATTTTTCTTTTAACAATGTGTGTGTAATTTAAAGCCAGATTTCATATGTCTGCGTTTAAACCGAAGTCTTTTCTTACAGTAACAATAGCGGCTCTTTGGGTTGCGCCTCAGTACGGTAAGTTATGGACCTGTGACCTGTCAATCATACTGGTGTCGGTGCTTGTGTAATTCTGCATGGGTTTATAAGGGGATGAACTCTTTCCTGTTCACAGGGGACACAAGTCACACCGCTGTTTTGGGCACGGTCACTGGTGTGTGCACAAGAGACGATGCATACAAAAGAGAGAAGTGTTGTGTTTATGAACAATAAATATTTTCCCTCAGTTTAGCTCATCAGCATGCTTGTTCTTGTCGTCTCCTCAGAATGAAGCCACGAAAGGTCAAAGAGGACGATGCACCGAGAACGATAGCCTGCCCACACAAAGTAAGTGTGTTTTGTGAGGTATTCTTATCCTTCAGCATTATTTACAGCTCCCATAACTCGCAGAAATATATGAACAACTTATGCATATATGCACAATATATGCATCACAGTCCTGTAGTTGGCCGCAAGGGAAATTACAGCTTTATATTAATTAATTAATCAATCAATCTTGTTAAACTGGATATTGTACTTTATAGGCTCTTAGCAGCCAGCTTTGATTCGGCCGTGTTAATTAAAATGAGCGTAAACTTGTGTCTGTTGCTTTTAGGGATGCACTAAAATGTTCAGGGATAACTCCGCAATGAGGAAGCACCTACACACCCACGGGCCCCGGGTACACGTGTGTGCCGAGTGTGGAAAAGCCTTCGTCGAGAGTTCGAAACTAAAACGCCACCAACTTGTTCACACCGGAGAAAAACCTTTCCAGGTCAGTCAAACTAAAAACTGTTTTTTTTTTTTTTTTTTTTTTTACAACCTGAATGGCTGTAAACTAGGACTAATTATTTTTTAAAGTTATTTAAAAAAAAACATCAACTTTGTTTTAACATGTTATACGTGCAGTTAGAATGGGATGTTTCATGGGGGAAAATGTAGCTAACAGAAACTATTTATTTAGAAGTAAGTGATATTCGGTGACTGCGTTTATTATGTGGATTAAACTTTTATATCTTTTAAACATCAACCAGTCGGCGTCATGCATTTTCCCAGTTTCAGTTAGGCATCTCATGGTGAGAGCCAGTGCAGTAAGGGGAAATGAAAAGGAGATCAGCATTTATAAGGTGTAATTTTCCTCACTTTATTACTTTCGCATATTTACTATTTTCAAAGACTAGTGGAAATGTCAAAGCTATTTTATGGCAATGTTATCAACAAGGCAAGAATGGTTTATGGTATATTGCATCTTAAATGGTTAAGGAACAGATTTGTCATCACCGCTTCTGCAATACTGTATCATGTCAGTAGTACGAGTGTGTAACCGGTTTCATTGTACAGATCATACATTTTATATGATTTTATTTTTGTATATTTTCTCATTATGCTAAAATTAATTCCTAGTTGTGCCATTGCTGATACCTGACAGGTTCCTGAATCGTTACCTAGACACGAGTTTGATGTGAAATTTAACACGATGAAAAAATCATCACACAGAGGATGTGAGCCTGTATGCGGACTAGATATTAGGATTTCATAGAAAGATGTTGAGTAGTGGTGTAGTATGAGCTATTTAAATATTATGAAGTTCATGCAGGCCAAACGAAATGTGACAAGAAGTCATATTCACACTTATAAACACTTGGCCAAGCTCAGGCTTAAACTGTAACACCAAGTGCTTTTCCTCCACTTCACATTTAACACATGAACAGGTTTGAACAGGAACCAGTAGACCATGAGGTTACAATCCTAAGTAAAAAAATTTATATATTTTTTTTTAAACCAACTGTGATAACTCTATTACTGAATGCTGAAAATGTTCATGCAGGAGCTTTTACTATTATTTAGTCCAAGATAGAAATAATAGGGAGAAGTGCTTGGATGAACTTAGTTCCTTTAATCACATTGATTTAATCTGTTTGGTTAACCAGCTTATACTGGCTGCAATGAAGTTACTGATGAAAAACGCTCATTGATTGAATGTTCTTCAATTTTCTCTGTGTCCCAGTTCAGACTGATTTAATTGCACATACAGAGGCTGGGTAATGAAGTTTTTTACAGGCGTGTCTTGGGATTTCCGTCATTTCTGGATCTGTTATGTCCAATAATTTTTATGTTATGGGCTTTATGTTGCTGTTTGTGGGAAGATTACATTCTAATAAGATCCAGTAGGAGTATCTCCGGATAATATCCTGTCTGAATAGACATAGAGGTTAAAATTGCATTATTCTTATAAAAAATATGCTTTGTTCAATCACCTGTGTAGCTTGGATAGCTTGTGGACATGCAACCTTTGTAATGCAATTCGCATGACCATAACAAGCTGTTAAATGTCAAATCCTTTCTATGAGGTGGAACTTTTGGTGACACTACCATCTTCTGTGGCTTACAAAGAGTCGCATCACTAATCCTGTGTGACTCAATCATAATAATTTCTAATGTCCTGCAGCAACTTTGTTTAACATCAGCGCTTGTTTACTTCTTTATGGCCTGTTAGACTGATTGTATTAAGACGCCACACTGTCAATGTTTGCAATGACCTAGAGATCTGGATAAAACGAAACAAATGAATTCAAACAGATATATCTTTATTAAGATATTATTGACTCCTTAAGAAGATATGACTGTTTGTTTGGTATTGCACCGAGAATTGCACAGTTCCAGTTTTCTGCTGTTGAAGCATCTGACGTTGTTTGCAGTGGAAAAAGAAGCACATATAAGATGAGATCAGGTCACTACCGGAGTAAAGCGATTACAGAGTATGAATGAAATGAATGTTGATGCCATGGAATATGTGTTAGAGACCTGAATTCTGTGTTTATCTCTCTCTCGCCTAGTGCACTTTTGAGGGCTGTGGGAAACGCTTTTCCCTGGACTTTAACCTCCGCACACATGTACGAATTCACACCGGAGACCGCCCATACGTCTGTCCTTTTGATGGCTGCAATAAAAAGTTTGCTCAGTCTACCAACCTCAAGTCGCACATCCTAACACATGCAAAAGCCAAAAACAACCAATGAGCAGCTCTGGTCTGCATTTCTTTTTTTTCTTCTTTTTTTACACCTGAATCCAGCCTCGACGTGACAGCATCTTAAAACACTGGAGGTCTGAACTGTGCTCTTCTGTAATTCTCCTAAGGAGTGCAGAAATGTTGCCCTAAAGGACTCAGGGTTTAATTATGGTATATTGTAAAAGACACAAAGTGAAACATTGGGAACCCCTGTATTCTTGGATCAGCCCGCTAAGCGTGTGGCCCTTACTGAGGAGCAGAGCACGGCCGTGTCCGGCAAAGTCGCCCATCCCACATTGTGACGGCTTATCGCAGCCAGCAGAATGATGGAACTCATGGACACTCATCTGTAGACATTGCTTTTTACCACAGTTAAGGAACAAGAACATTTTGGCAGTTGCTTCATTTTTCTTTTCACTATTACATCGATTTCACCAGTCTGCATAGATATAGCTTTTAATTTTGTATTTCTCCAAGTGTGCATATTGTACACTTATTTTTGGAATGTACTTAGTAATGCAACCTTGTGATCATTCTTTATCCCTGAGAACTTATGCTTTCGCTTAGGGCGTGTTCTTGAAAGGGTTGATTTATAGTTACTGTAAGACAATACTTCAAAAGTATTTTATGTAAAAAGTTCTCTTTTTTTTTTTTTTTTTTTTGTTTTGTTGCATTTTTCTCTTTGGTTGTAACCTAACCATTGAATAATCTTGTATACGTGTATTGTAAGGCCGTATGAAGATCACATAGAAATGGACAGCGGTGTGATTTCAAGTGTTTACTGCTTTAAAGCATTCAGTCATCAGTTGCTTTCTCTTTTGTTACATTGTCTCACATGGAAAAAGAATCATTAACTCACTTTTAAACCCAGAAAGTGAACCACTTCTCACGATAAACCACAATGTGAGTTTGTTTTTTCTTTGTTTGTAATGTATATTGTAAAGCCCTAAATCATGAAATATTCTTTGTTAATAATTACATTGTCATGTATTTCAGTCTCCAATTAAAAACACAAATGCCTCAGTGTTTTTTTTGTTCTGTGCTTCATTACATGCTTGAATGATGTACTGTGTAAATAATGTATGTTAATTCAGGTGTGTGTGTGTGTGTGTGTGTGTGTGTGTGCGCGCGTGTGCGTGTGCGCGTGCAGAATTCTACACTATGCCCGATCTTTGATCTTGTGTTTTCCTGTTGGCTTGGAACATGTGCTGACCTCTTGTGGTCATGATATAAAGAGGTGAGTCATACTGTACCCTTCGATTATGACTTCCTCGTTGTTCTTAAATTCTTTTCCTCAGTGTGACTGCAATAAGAGGAAGCATGTTCTATGGAGAGCTGAGCTGTTTCAGTACTATTGCAGCACAATTCTGCTTATTTATTGTAATATGCTGAACTATAATTAAATCCATAAGGACATTGATGTCTGGATTTCGACATCAAGTCCATGCAGCTCCCCTGATAAAAGCCTGGCTCGTATTAATGCACTGTCCATGGACCTGACTTACTATGATGATTTATTTACTGCTTACATAAAATAGCTCTTGATACTGAGTGGGAGGCGTGCTGGTGCAGTGGGCAGCATCGCTGGATTAAGGTTTGTCTGGAGTTTCACATGTTCTCCCCACGGTTATTTGGATTTCCTTTGGGTTATTTCCTCCTACCGTTCAAAAATATACAGATAGGACAGACGGTTGGTGTGAATGAGTGTGTGAATTGTGCCCGGCAATGAACTAACATCCTATCCAGGTGAATTCTCCTGCCTTACACCCAGTGTTCCAAGGACGCCCTCTGGATCCACCACAACCCTAACAACGATAAAGTCGCTACTAAGGAGGTAATACTGAGACTCTACTAGAGTTTTGTTCACTTATTTCAATTTTTATGCATCGCTTTTCTTGGCACTGATGCTATCAATCACACGGATTTTAAAGGGGGGGGAAAAAGCTCATACAATATTAGCTGTGTGCAAATTACTTGCCTTATAGAACTGGTGGATCATTCAGTTATTAAAAGGCACATTTCTATTACCAGTCTGTCAGCATCACTGGAAAAATATATATAATATTTACTCTAAAAAAAAAAAAAAACATTTAAGGGATTAGATCATTGCCATAGTATTCACCATATACAGGGTCGCAGGGAGCCTGGAGCCTATCCCAGGAGGGCACGAGGCAGGGTACACACTGGACAGGGTGCCAATCTATCGCCAGGCGCACACACTCACATGCTCATTCACGCACTACAGGCAATTTGAGAACGCCAATTTTCCTAATCTGCAAACGTTTGTACTTTGGGAGGAAACCCACCAAGCACAGTGAGAACATGTAAACTCCATGCACACAGACCCAAGGCAGGAATTGAACCCGGACCCTGGAGGTGCAAGGCCACAGTACTAACCACTACGCCACTGTGCCACCTCCATAATATTCAGTGTGAGTTTAAATTTTTTATTTAATCTTTAAACATTTGGTGTCAATCCCAGAACACTGGATGGAGCACAAATTTATCGCAAGGTACCATGCGCGCACACACACACACACACACACACACAAAGTACATTCTCACATTCATTCACACCGAGGTGCAATTCAGCATAGCCAATTCCCCTACTGGCATATTTTAGGGAAGGTGAAAGGAAACCAGAGAACAACAAAGTCCTTTGCAGGTTTTTTTTTTTCCTTTTTTCTTTCAGCCAGGAAACATGTTGATTGTAAATTTATTTCATGATGTCTGCTATTGGTTAAGACTATTTTTTGAACTTTCTACACACAGAACACATTTTATGAAAAATGTAACATTATTTATCCACCTCTCAAACAGGCTAATAACTTTTAAACTAAAAACTTTTAATACAGTAAACATAACATAGCAAAACAGCATAAGTCTGACAAACATTTAAAAATTGCAAACCCTATTCCTCACCCAAAAAAATTACATTGTCCTTAATATCTAATCCATGATTATCTTGATATATTTCATTTTATGTGCAGTACCAGTTTGGACACAAGTTTTTATTTATTTTTCTACATTCTAGAACAATACTGGATTTTTTTTAAATAACACTTAACACTTAATTAGGTATTTAAGTAGCAGCAACAAGAGTTAGTTGTTATTTTAAGACATGAAGGTCATCTGCTCTGGAATAGTTCTTGCAAGAACAGTATTGTCAAGTGTATTTGCAAAACCCAGCAAGCACCATAATGAAACTGGCTCTCATGAAGACCATCCCAGAAAAACGAGACCTACCTCTGGTGAAGAGGAGAAGTTCACTTAGAGTCACCAGCCTCAAAAATCACTTTTATGAAGGCTTTACAGAGCATAACTATCAGATACATCTCAATATCAACTGTTCAAAGGAGATCATTGCATATTTTGGACGCCTTCAGCGTTGTTTCACAATGAAGACAGAAATAAAAATCACCATGAAATTAGAAGGTGTCCAAACTTTTGACTGGTCCTGTACATACTTGTGCATTTCTACATATTTGTAAATAAGGAAAGAGACATCTCCAACAAAGTTCCACTGCCTCAGTCACGTATATTTGCTGTTAACTAAATAGGTCCATATATTATCTGCTAGTGTTCGATCTCTCTCAGACATGGACGATAATAGGACCATGCTGTCAATAAACGGTTGTATGTTTCGTCATGGCTTTAGAGACATAGCAGCTGGCAATAACACTGTTGGTTAACATTTGATGGTAAACATGGGTAGCTTGGAAAATGATTTAAAATTGATTTATTTGTACTTTTTATATTCACTCTGTTTGTGCACTAGAACAAAACGATGTATACTTTATTGTGCGAGCTCAACGCACTGAAGAGATTAAATCTGGTGCATTACATTACATTGTCAATAGAGGCTCTTTATTATTAAACTGCCTTTTATTCTGTAACCAGGCCTGATTGGAAAATCGGGATAGTTAAATGATATAAGAAGAAATGTCCATGATAAATCCATTAACCAGTCTTTGTGGTGTACCGACCATATTGATTCTCATCTTGTTTTGTTTTCCACTGTTTCGCCCGAAGGTAAGAAAGCACTGATATCTTCGGGATAACTGACTGGAATGATTAATAATGGTGGAAATGTATTTATTTATGCAACTAATATTCCACACACATAGCTCTTTGACGCCTGTCAGGTCTGTGGGTATGAATTTCGATTCTGACAGTAAATCCTTCATGTGAAATCTACTGCAACACGAATTTCCTATTGTCTCTGAAGGAGCTGCCAACAGCGGATGCCTTGTCTGGAGAGAAAGGAAGCATGTTTGTGTGTCATGCATGTGAGCGGAATTTACAATTTAGCACTGAGACGAGTCGACTGCTCGTGTGTTTGTCTAGGTTTGCGATCATGAACGGTAGGGAAGAGCAAATGTTGTACAAATTGTTATGCAGTTGAAGTCAGTCAGGCCTCCTGCCGTGAGTAAGCACCTGAAACCGGGGTGTTTATTAAGCATTTCCCCTCCAGCCAAATCATGGGCCTGCTTCATCATGTTCCTGGGCATAGACCACTGCAATTTGTCACTGTAATGAAATGGAAAAGTGGACTTCAACTGAGCTTTGTTTTGCTTTCATACAGTAATAGCAGGTATGTTGTTTTATTTTGTTCTTCATCATAGTTGTATTATTTATTCATCAAATATAAATATTTGATTTAGTAGCACTCGTGCAAATCTCCGCACAGATGTATTGCATGTATGTGTTTGTGCGTATTTGCATGTGTACGCGTATCCGTATTTGTACATCCATGCACGCGCATCTGTTGGTGTTGGTGTGATAACAGCAGGTGATGTGATTACAGAACATCCAGACATGAGGAATCCTGCGTGTCTTTGCTGCAAGCAAAGCCTGCGTTTCACATATAGTTATGCAGAAATATGTTGCCAAGGTAACAAAGTCATGAAGGGCTGCGTGCAGATCCCCTTCAATTCCATGGAGGTGGTGAGAGTGGAAAAAAAAAATCCCATGAAAAAAATGTGCCCGTGATTGATTAATGCACTGATAAGAGGATGATTATGTCCTTTAGCTGTTAAAAATCGACTGAGGAGAGATGCTTTACTGAACGTTTACTTTAGTGTGATTACTGGGTTTATTCTAACGCCACGCAATCAGAAAAGCCAAGTGCATGTTAAGCATCATGAATTCCAAATGTCAGGGTTAAATGTCCAAGCAGCGCGTTTGGTTAGTGATACAGTGTGGCTTGAACCATAATTAAATGTTATGTAAAATATTCCTATGTAATGCACATTATTGATTGAACAATTTGCCATTATCTTGAACGTTTTCTATCAAAAGTAATATCAAAATGGCATTTATGAGAAAGGAAATACATTGCACTGATGTAGCGCACAGTAATAACATCAGAGCTGAATTCATATATCGTATTTTTGAGAACAGTGCAGCTCAATAGTTTTCTACAATTTATATGTTGTGTAATATTAATAGTCCTCATCAATTCTCAGTTGCTGTATTGCACAAATTGAATGACGTTTTATTTATTTAATTTTTTTTGCTAATCAGTCTAGCATTTACACAGGACTTTGCAGCATTTGAACAGTTTCACCTGAGTTCTATGCCAGGCCATGTTGGTCTAGTCTTGAGTGTTCTTTAGGCTTTACCATTTCAATTACTCCACTGTATTCTAGACAGCACTTTCCCAGAAGGAGTAATCACATTCAATATTAACAAGGATGTTCATTCAGAGCACATTTTCCTGCATTAATAATGCATACACTTGAAATTGCCTCGGCATATATTATAATTCTGTTTATAATCCCTCTCCACAGGTATGCACGGTCCAGCCAGTGGACACATCAAAACCATTCATTTTTCTGTCCTTGTTGTAGACATTTAATTGGGAAATCAATTATGTAAGAAAGACAAAGTTGATGCTCTTTTTGTGTGACAGAATATAACCATATCTTTGGTGTGTTTGCAGACAATTTTCGCTTGTACATATCCTACACGCTTAAGAAAAAGGTTACATCTATGACTCCCATAAAATTATTCTATAAAAAGTGTAATTTTTAATAACTTATTAATTTTTACAAATTTCTTTTCTTTCCAAAAAAGTTAATTAATTTACCTTCTATACTGCTTATTCTGTGTACAGGATCATGGTGGAGGGGGGTATGGGGGGGGGGGATCTGGAGCATATCCCAGCACACCTGGTTGATCAATCCATCACAGGGTTGCATGTCTTTGGACTGTGGGAAGAAACCGGAGTACCCAGAAGAAACCAGACTCAAGGCAAAAGTCGAACCCAGACACTCGAGGTGCGATGCCACAGTGCTAACCACTACGCCACCGTGCCTCATATATAATGCACTAGTAAAGATCTTTTTATTATCTGGCATCGTTCAGGCATAGGACCTGCATATCATCAGCGACGATTAGCTGAGTGTATCTGTTTAAGAGGTGAATATTCAGGTGTTTGTTTAGCAACATGGCAGGATAGGGATGGAGCGAACCAAGAAACCAAAAGAAATGAATTAATTTGGTCATAATTCATCACCATGTCTTTGTGTTGGGTTTATATCAGTGATTTCTGTGCAAGCAAGATTAAAAGATTTCTTATTGCCTTTTTCTGTCTTAGAAAGCTTCAGCCAAGGAAGACAGCAAGCCTTTAGTCATGAGTATCTTAAGTAGTTGACTCTTCTTCTATATGAGGGTAATTAAACAGAAACTCTCATTACCTTGGCCTCGGTAGATCAGTGCTAAAGTGGCAGTGCACCATATGGCAAGAGTAGTAATTACTGACCCTTTACGAACAGGATGGGCTCTGTTTATCTGCAGCTGACTGAAGGATACCTCAAGAGCTAAGGAGCTCCTTGTCGGATTTCGATTGAGGCTCTCGTCCCTGATACTCATGTTTAATTTATGTGCCCTTATGGGACTGGTTTGGGGCTGTCACACAGCATGGTAAAGTTTGCAGCATTTTAATACTGATAATGAGCAGAAGGAACAATGACCTGCCCTCTTCATGTGCATGAATTAATCAATGCTTAATTGACATCACAACTTCCAGCAGTCATGTTAATACCCTAATCTGTTCAACACCATATTCCATGGTTGCATTTGTCCATCCAAAGGCGTGAGTTATATCTATTCTTTCAAAGATAATACCTGCCATGGTTGTCTCCAATGGCACATCTCGCTAAATAGGAGGACAGAAATCCTGCTACTGCTGAGGCGAATTCCTGCCAATTGAAACCCATTTGTCTTTTAACAGTCAATTAAAATGATGTTCTGTAATCGGTGCTATGGTGGATGCAAGCTCAGTTGCCTGTTTGAAATTTAAGGGCTGCTTGTATAAGCATGAGAGCTAGTGGGAAAGGGAGGGGAGCAGAGTCTCCTGGGACTAGAATGGCCTCTTTCATAGCCTTCTTGCCATTCCTTTGAACAAACAGAAGACCTCAGAGAGCCTATGCTTGCGAGAGATCCCCTCTCCTACTCAGTGCTGCCGTGGGAGCTGAAGATTAACACTTCTAAAAATAATTACCGCACAACCTTCACTGCTGCAGGCTTATTCAGCCATGAAATATATTACCTCTACCTAGCCAGAAAGAACATGAGCACATCTCACCATATTAGAGATAATATCAGAATGAGATAGTATTGACAATGCAGCTTCCTGATCACATGTCCACGATGTGTCAACACCCCGTCTTCTAGTCCGTACCCACAAAATCTTGCTAATGAATCTCACGTGACACAGTTCAGTAACATATATACATACCGTACATCATTCAATAAGGTCTGTTGTTAATGTATGAATTTTTAATGCACTGCAAAATATTGTACCAGTTGATGAATTATGGAATAAGAGAGAAGTAAGTCTAATGTCTCTTTAAAAAAAAAAAAGAAAAGAAAGAGAACAATAAAAAAAAAATCAATACAAAAGTTTAATATTAAAAGAATCAATAAATCCATCTATATTAACAGAATAAATGCAAAGAAATCATAATTGAATTAGCCTATATTCAAGGTTTTTTTTTTGTACCTGCTAAGGTATAATTTTTTGCAGCGTACAGACTGGAAATGCAGATATTTTCCCTCAAGTGGGCTACTTTTGTGCATTGTGCATATAAATTATGCTTGGGCTGTTAAACAGAATCTCTGCTGATGTGCCATGATTTGAATGGATTTTAAGATCATTTGCTTATTTATGAATTGAAAACTGCTCTCCATACCCAATTACCCAAATTACAAACAGTTTTATTAGGATTTACACACACACACACATACACACACATACACACACACTCCCCACCGAACTGTGTAACCGTACCTAAAGGTTCACTGTGCAGTTAAGAAACACCTGCTTGCTATTAGATAAGATGATGCTTTCTGGAGAGTATACAGTACATTTCTGTATCATTGTTCGAGGATTTAAGTTGTCATCTCATGCACTGTGTGTGCTTTTATTGCTTTAGGACAGTTATTGGACAGAAATCATTAAACTAATCTTTAAACACTAATGATTACAGAGTAAGTTTAAATAGTGTATTTCAGTTCTCTAATTGTACTGCGTGATATTTCTAACTAATGATCACATCTCAGATTAGTTATTCTGGTATTGTTTCAGTATCAGAGGAAAACAAAGGGGCTTTTCACATTTTATTTTACACAACATAACATGTTTATACAGGATGTACTGTATGGATTACTCCATATAACAAAGTAATATACATGTCAACTGCATTATGTAGTATATGCAGAAAAAGATTTTTTTTTTTTTGTCCTTAAAAAAAAAACAATGATCAGTCTGTTGCTTTTTTCCGCACTATGTACTGTAAGAGTGCCATGTCCAACACAGAAACCAAAATATTAGAGTTTTTTTGTCTGACCTATAATAATAAAACGGTCTGTAAGTCTACCAAAAACTGGTGTGATATGGTTGTAAAAAAAACAACAAAAAAACGAATTAAAGTGTGCTTTCTAGAACCCATTCCGACCTGGACAGTGAGTCTTTCCCATGAATTTTGGCCGAAACTTCCAGCTGGGGAAGATCTCCACCGCTCATGGACAAACTGCGTTTGGAGCGAAGGCTGCCAGTCTGCTGTGGGAGACTCCCGTAGCTGGTCTGCTTACACGAGTCTACATTTAACGAGTGTCTGCGACTCACTCTTATACACCCTACTGGTACAGTCATGTAGCGTGAGGACTCGAGCTGCACCCTTCTGGATACTGGCATCACTGTGGTGGAATAGGCCCGTATTTGGGCAGATTTGGGGCGTGCCTTGGCTGAGTTGTTTTTGTTGGTGTTGTCGAGCTCGACACTGATCTGTGTGTCTGGTTTTGGGGGTCCTGCGGGTTTGTGTGAGGCAGCATGCATGGGACGCTGGGAGTTGGGAGAGGCAGGATGCCAGCTGTGACTGGCAGCAGAGGTAGTAACAGTGCAGTCAGGAAGGGCTGGTTTAGAGGTCCAAGGCCCAGATGTAGTTCCTAAGGTGGGCACTGACTCCACTTGTGGAGAAACCTTCCGACACGCATCCATCTCCACACCCAGAACCTGCTTGGACATAGACTTAATGATTCCACAGACCTGCAGCTGCTCGCTCCTGGAAGGGGAACGGATTTCCCCCAGCTCCACTCCCTTGTCCTCTCCTTCCTGGTTGCACACTCGATAACGCACAATAAGGAAGATGATAAAAGACAAGACTGAGGCTACGATGATACCTCCAATGATCACAACAATGGTACCTCCAAGGAACTGCGATTGCATGAAGTGGCACCGGAGGTACTGGGGCTCTGTTGAAAAGTGAACACATCCCACCACACGGGTAGCTGTGAGAGTGGTCATTGCGTCATCATAAATTGCAAGCACACAGAGGTCATACGATGTCCCAGCTGCCAAGTTGTTCACCAGGATGCTTTTACTGGTTGGGGGGATCATTCTGTATGGACACATAGTTTAGAAGATCAGCAAAAATCTGAAAATCACTACTTTGTATTTAAAACACACTGTGTTCAACTGAAGCGCAAAAAAGTAAAATAATTATAGTTATAATAATAAAATTGTCCTTTTTTTGTCAATTTAACTTCTGCAGACTGTTTAAAATAAAGTTGCTGAGCTATCCATTAATCCTCCTTACTTCCACATTCAAAGACTCTGAACAGCATTTATATAGATAAGAATCATGGTTTGCGTTTTCAAGCTATTTCAAGTGGGAGTGGGAGCAATTCTACATTTTTTACCTTGATTTAATTTTGAATCAACTTCTTTTTTTTTTTTTATCAGATTAGTTCTTGAAACCACCATCTAGTAGTATATGTAGTGTCCTACATACTGTAAATCCTACAATGCTTCCAGAATGTCATTGCATTAAAATGAAGAAGGATCATTGCATATAATTATTCATTTCATAATTATAACCCTTGTACAGTGTGACCTGTCATATCAAATCAGGTATTAAGTCACACAGATTAGTTTTACGTGAGGGCCAATAGTGTAAGGTAGGTGAAATGTAAAAAATCTTAAACCAGTTAATAAATAACTTTAACTTTGTGATCCTTCAACACAATTGCTAATATTTTAATCCTAAACTTTGATTCAAAGCACTTTATACCATTTAGCTGGTCACATGCATTTTTTTTTCACTATGGTGGCACAGTTATTTATAGGGGTAGCAGGAAAATTCTGGTGACAAATGAAGTTAAGGGTTCTCTCTTTCTTACTATGTCACAGACTTTTCATTTAAACATTCTAAAGTTAGGATTTCAACATTTTTTTCAGAGGCCCTCCTGGTAAAAAAACTCCCACTGGCCATATCTCAGCAACCAGACATGATACAGTAATAATAAAATGGTGCATATTGAACCAAGAATCTGAAAATATCCATAACTCAAATAACCCAAATGCGACTTAATACCTGACTTAATGGTATATAAAATTTATATGCTGATGAAATATGAGATTTATTGTCTTACCTGTATACTAGCGAGTCATCATATGTGCCATTGTATTGGATCTGGAACATCCGAATCCCTGGAATATTCCGTTGTAAGTTGAATTTCACCAGGGCAGAGGAGGATGTAATTTCAGAAATCATCACCCGTTTTTCCTGCCCAGCTTTTGTGTTGCCAATGGCGGTGGCACCATCTCCACCTGATTTGGTGGACGTAGCAATATCTGAGGAGCCAGGATCTGGTTCCTGTACTAAACTTGTGTCGTTAGTGAAATGTGGCAGTTTGATGATAAATAGTTGAACAGTCTGCTGTGCTTCTCCAGAAGGGTTGGATGCCACACATGTGAACGATCCAGAGTCCTTCACTGTGCTGATGAGGATATCTAGCGTCCCATCGGTGTGCACCAATGTTCGGGATGAGTTAGATACTAGTCTGCCATCAGGGGCAATCCAGTGAATAACAGGATCTGGATCTCCCCGTGCTTTACAGCGGAGAGTAACATGTTGACCTTCTAATGCCCGAGTCTCCTGAGAATGCCGTGTGATGAGAGGAGGCTCACACAGGAACTCTTCTTCTGACACTGTCCAAAAGTAGCGCCCCGAGAGGTGCTGCGGAGCAGCGCAAGTCTCCAGGTCATCCTCACGCCGTAGTCTCCTCAACCACAGCAACTCACAGTTGCAGCGTAATGGGTTACCCCCAAAACTTAATGCAAATAATGATGGGCCCAAAACACCTGACGTGGCCAAAACACCTGCACGCTGGAAGACTGGATCCGGTGGGAGCTTCTGCAGCTTGTTGGAAGTAACATCCAGACGTTTAAGTTTCATGAGGCCTGAAAATGTGCCCTCAGGTATATACTCTATCATATTGTGGTCCAGACCTAAAGTGTGAAGGCTAGTCATGTGCTGGATGGCCACCCATGGGGCACTCTCTAGATTGTTGTAGGAGAGATCAAGCTCTTCAAGGGCCAGGAGGTCGTTAAAGGCTCCTATGTGAATATATGTTAGCTGGTTGTTGTTGAGAATAAGATGATGAAGTTTGGACATGCCGCTAAAGGTGTCATTCGTGATTCGTGTCAGACGGTTGCTGTCCAAGTGTAGGGCACGCAGGTTCTCTAGATCATTGAAAGCATGGGGTGTGATAGAGCCTATTGTGTTCCTAGAGAGAGTCAAGTCTACAAGCTTGGTCATGTTGGCAAAGTCCTTCCGTTTGACAGTTGTGATAAAATTGTCACCAAGTCGCAGTTCTACTGTGTGTCTGTCAATGTCTGGGGGAACAAAAAGCAGCCCCTTTTTGTCACATAAGGTGGCTAAGTTGGGAGGCAGTACTTGACAAATGCAACGTTTGGGACATATTTGGATCTTCTGGGCTTTTACTGCCATGATCATGACCATCAAGTAAACGAATAAGGTCTCCATCTGGGTCAGCTGTTATAATACCACCCCTGTGAAGAAGAAAGATGAATCAGAACTGTCTCAGTTTGTAATTCAGGTCTATAGTAGCCAGAACAACATAACAATACCTGCGCCTCTCAGGTGCAAACGTATCTTTTAAATGTTCATTTCTTACAGAGTTCAAACTGTTATCCACAATAACGTTTTGTTATACACAGTACAGGCCAAAAGTTTGGACACACCTTCTCATCTATCTGTCAATGAGTTTTCTTTATTTTCTTAACCATTTACATGTTCTTAACAAAAAAAGGTTTATGTACTTAACAAAAAAAGGTCTCCACAGTCACCGGACCTGAACCCAATCGAGATGGTTTGGGGTGAGCTGGACC
>JAQMYJ010000020.1:8478687-8498212 GCA_030014305.1 Clarias laeviceps
TTACCGATGGGAATGGAGCAGAGGTTACTGAGTTGACTTGGGTAGTGGTTACCGATGGGAATGGAGCAGAGGTTACTGAGTTGACTTGGGTAGTGGTTACCGATGGGAATGGAGCAGAGGTTACTTAGTTGACTTGGGTAGTGGTTACTGAGGCAAATGGGGCAGGGCTAACTCAGGTGATTGGGGCAGCAGTAGCTGAGGTGAATAAAGCAGTGGTTACTGAGGTAAACGGAGCAGCGGTTGCTGAGTATAATGGGGCAGCGGTAACTAAGGTGACTGTGGCAGCTGAGTTGAGTGTAGCAGTAGTTACTGAGTTGAATGGGGCACAGTAACTGATGTGACTGGGGTAATGGTAACTGAGGTGAATTGGGGCACTGCTAACTGACGTGAATGGGGCAGCAGTAGGTCAGGTGAATGGGGCAGCTGTAACTGAGGTGAACAGTGCAGTAGTAGCTCAGGTAAATGGGCCAGGGGTTACTAAAGGTGATTGAAGCAGTAGTAATTGTGGTTATTAGGGCAGGAGTACCTGAGGTGGATGGGGCAGATTATATGAATAGTCAGTCAGCATGAAGTTGAGATTTTTTAGTCTTGCCAGAATGCCAGTACTGGATGCATGTGAAAGCCTTAAACATTTATAGCTTTTTGCTTGAACAGCAACGTAAATGTAAAACAATGCTAGTAAAGCCTACCCAATTAACAGCAAAAGATAACTCATTGCTAAATTATACGTAGTGTAGAAATTGGTATTAGATGTAATTTCTCATTAATAAGAGCCTATTTAAAATAGTTAAATATCTTTATCTAGTATGATTATGTGCAGTCTGACACTAATCTGACACTAACAGCTCTCTTTCATTCACCTGTTACAGATGAAGCCCATGGCGGGGCTGTACGGGTTCGGGATTTCAGGAAAAGAGCTAAGGAGGGTGAGGGACTAGGGTGTCTCTGTTCACACACATTTTACTGCTGTTAGGGATTTCAAAATTGTTAAATGGAATGTTTTGATAATCAACTTTGAATAGCTAAATTAATAGAAAATTGATGGAGACTGAAGTGTACAAATGAGCGAGGAATTCGGGTACCAAAACAAATCTGTACATAGATAGTGTTTTAGATTATTTAGTTGAGTGCTATACAAAAGATTTCTGAGCAAATCCCATGATTAGTGTAGATCAGGGAAGTAGTCTTGTTAACAAATTAATGAGAAGTGAAATAGCTGTAGTTATGCAGTATCAAAACTGTCTGTTACAGTCATTTGTAGCAGAAGTTATACATTGTCCTAAACGTTCCTAAAGCACCTGCTTATATTTTGATGGTTTTTGTGTGTTTTATAGTGTGCAACAATGTGTCCATTTATAATCCTGACTATCCCTTCCTGTGTATGGATCTTACGTACATAACCTGTCTTCTAAAGTCTGGTTATGGCTTTGAGGATGAGACTGTTCTGGAGGTAAAGTTTTAGCAGCAACACACTTCCGATGGTCAGACTGATTTTTGCATTTACTTATGCACTATAATCAGAAATTACAGGTTTTAAGTATATTTAGAAGTATCAATGAAACTGATTTTAATATCTCAAAATTAATTTTAAAATCTTTAATATAATTCTGCTGTTAATTTAGTTAATACTAAAATTTACACAGTTCCCACTTCCTGACAGGAAAAATAAATGGCTTGCAAATTCAGTTTTTGCTAATTCAATAAACTCCAGGATGCAATATACTTGTAATGTGATAGACATTGACAGATAGCTAATACTCAGGCCTTTGGTAATTTTAGGAGTAAAGATGTCAAAGGATAGAACTGGTCAGGCTTAAAGCAAAAGGGATATAGTAGTTCAAGCATAGGTTGTTTCTATGACCTGTGTTCATGTTAAGTTAATTTTCATAGGCCTACATTAGACTCATCACTTGTGCCTTATCTTCTTTCTTTTTTTTTCTTTTAATAGTTGACCAAAAAGCTGCAAAATGTGGAGGCCAGTTGGGCTTTGGGAGCCACTCTCAGTTACTTTGAACACTTTAGCATTGTCTAAGAAAAAGCCAAGAATTGGTGATTGTTTCCAATAGTTCTGTCCTTTTCTTTATCACATCTAGTAATGAAAAATTACGTGACTGTTTTAGCAAAAGCATTTTGTTCCTTGCAATAAAGATTCTATGAGTTATCAATTGATTGATTGATTTTAAATATACTGTGAGTACATTTTATAGGACCCAGAATCTTTTTTTTTTTAATTCTCAGTAAAATAACTCAGATATTTTGAAGCTATGGTTTCATAGATGAGAACAAAATCCTTAATCTTTTCAGCAAAATGATTTAACTTTATAATTACTATTCTGTGATTTTACATGTCATTACAAAATGTTTTCTTTTACCTCAGGAAATTGTATTCCCATTAATTGGAAATGGTCTTGAGTGCTAAACTTTATCTGGAATTATGGTACTTATTATATTAGTGGTAATTATAATTGTCTTTTTTATTATCAAACTAGCTGAAGTACCCATCGTTGACAGGAAAAGTATTTGTAGAAACAGATAAAAGGTTAAAGCTAAAAATAAGCTTACCAGCTTTAATTTAATCAGTGATACAATTATTTCAGGTTAAATGCCATGTACATGTCTGTCTGTCTGTACAGCAAAAGTCTCTGCCTAACTTCTTAATACAAAGAAATTAAATTTAGTAAGGTTGAGTATCTTACGCCTTGTTTACACTAAGTTGTACTTCTTTCGTCGTAAGCCAAATACTCCCTGTTCGGTAATCGGAGAGTCAGTCACAGATGAGAAATTGAAAAAGTAGGTTGTTTAAAGAATAGGTTTTGTCTTAAAATGACTCCAATGTGTTAAAATTCACTTACAACTCTTCAGCGCTGTTATTTCAGTTGTGAAAATATTAAGTAATCCTATAGTAATCCTATAATAATCTTCAGTTTAGTTTCTCTAATTAATATCCATTGAAGCAGCGGTTTGTTTAAATTAAGCAAGTAGCTTATTAATAGAGTATTGTAAAGAAGATTATTAAATCCAGCACATCACTGTTCTTAACATTGCTTTTACTCAACATTTTGATTTCACTTATGGTGCAGGTTAAACTCACTGTGTAATCACTCTAATCGGTGTAATAACTCTAATCAGCTAATTAACTTGAAACACCTGCAAAGGTTTTCTGAGCTTTTAAATAGTCTCTCAGTTTGGTTCAGTAAGCTGGCTATTCACAGAGTGATGTATACAGGCACATAAATGGAAAGTTGAATAGAAGGAAAAAACTGTGGTAGAAAAAGGTGCACACGCAACAGGGATAACCACAGCCTTAAGAGGATTGTGAAATTATGCCCATTGAAGAATTGGTGGGAGATTCACAAAGACTTGACTGCAGCTGGAGTCAGTTCTTTAAGAGCCACCACGCACAGACGTATCCAGGACATGTGCTACAAGAGTCCTTGTGCCAAGCCACTCGAACAAAAGAACATCAGAGGCGTCTTACCTGAGATAAGGACAAAAAAGGACTGGACAGTGGCTCAGTGGGCCAATTTCAGTCTGTGTGTAATGAAGCTATATAATATGTGAATAAGTAATAAATGAAACTCGTGTTCATTACAAGTATTGTGAACTATTTCAACCTTTTTTTTGGTTGTTTCAATGATTACAGCTTACATGTCACAAAAATAAATCCAGCATTTTAAAATGTTAGAATATTCAATCCAAATATTCAATTTGAGTAAATTACTACTCATTCATACATTATAAATACTGTCTATCTCTCAGGCTAGTTCAGTAAACACATGAGAAAGGATTTGTGTGCTGACCCGACCCGGAAAACGATCATCGACACTCTCCACTCCAATGAGTGTAAGCCACAGAAGGTGCTATACTGTAGGATATTCATAAAACGTTGGAAGGGAAAAGTGTGGTAGTAAAAAGTGCCCAAGCAACAGTAATGACTGCATTATTAAAAATATTATCAAAGCCGGTTCAAGAGCTTCACAAGTAGTGGATTGTGGATTCAGTGCATCAAGAGCCACCACACGCATCTCCAGGAAATGTGCTACAACTGTTGCATTCCTACTGTCAAGCCACTCCTGAACGAGAGACAATTATATTTATAGCATTTGGCAGATGCCCTTATCCACAGCAACTTATATTTTCATTTCATTATACATCTGAACAGTTGAGAGTTAAGGGATTTCCTCAAGGGACCAACAGTGGCAACTTGGTGGTACTAGTGTTTGAACCTGGGATCTTCCAATCAATAGTCCAATGATTTAACCAGGCATTGTTAGTCACAGAGCATTTAGACAACGTCAGAAATGTCTGGACAAAAAACTATTGGATGATTGCTTGCCTGACCTGACTCTCTATGGGGTATTGTCAGGGGGAAGGTGGGTAACACCCGAATCAATAAGGCAGATGAGCTGAAAGCTGCTGTCAAAGCAACATAGTTTTCATCAACACCACAGCAGCGCCAGAAGCTGATCACCTCCATGCCATATCACATTGATGCAGTAATTGGTGATAAAGGAGCTACAACCAAGCTTTTCATGTGACGTGTAATGAATTTATATTATGAGAGTTGCATTTTTTAAAATAAATTACAGGGGAAAAAAAAAAGAACTTTAATAATTGTCTAATTTTTCAAGATGCACTTATGTCAGTCCAAAGTTTGGAAACACTTAATGCAAAGGTTGTTGTTAATTTTTATTATTACCTAAATTGGAGTACAACACTGAAGTATGCATGTAGGTTCTAGTCTGAGGTACTGATAATTGCCGATTACCAGAGCTGGTAACGCTAAATGAACTTATCTTTGGCAGAGCCTGCGGTGAGCCTCATGAGAGCCATTTTCATCATATCGTTTGATGTTTTTTTACTTACATATAAAGTTACTGTTCTTTTAAGTTTATAGACACACACACACACACACACACACACACTCACAATTGATTTTTTTCTTTTTGGAAGCAGTTTAATCAATATAGCCCTAAGACTGTGAGACTGAACTGTTTATCTGAAAAACTAATGTCTGTGTTGCCACTGGGGAAAAACTTTCTTTTTATGGGCTGCAATGAAATGCTGCATTTTAGGAATTTAATTTAGGCATCTAATAGGAATATTAAATTTTTCTTATACAATATTGAATTGTAAAATCTCTGTACTAACATCTCAGAGTCTTACCAAGCATGGGTACATAATATTCTGCACTGAAATCAGTTACACTTACAAAGAAAGGGGGGTGGGAGGGGGGGAGACGACTCTTAACATGCCATAGCCAACTCTTAGGCCAGCAATTCAACTCATATCAGTCAAGCAGAGTTACAGCTAAACAAAGACCTCAGCAAGTGATTGATTTGTCTTGGGCAAAGTCAACCAGGCTTTACATTTAATCCTGTGTACACTGACTGGCCAAAAAGTCACAGTTTCAGAAGGGTCAAATTATTGGCAAAGAAAACGTCTAACATTTGAAATGACTGCAACTGGGTTAAGAACACATTATCAAAACCTGGAAGGATGGCGCTGAACCATCAGCTTTGTGGAAGAAATGTTGTAAATAAATAAATAAATAGAAAATCATAAATGGTGGTCACAGTATAGTGACAAGTACTGTATAGTGACACACACCACACACAATGTGATAAGAAGTTAAGATTGGGATTAAACAGCTGTCTCCACATGAAAAGGACTTGTTAGTAAGACTAATAAAAAAATGGTTTGCTAGGCAGCATAAGGATTAGACATTGGAGCAACTTAAAAAGGACCCTGACTGGAATAGGACCCTGACCCTATTCCAGAGCCATGGGTGCATCAGAGTAAGAAGGGACACACATAGAGCGATGCACCCATCATGCATAATGCATTGTGAAAGAGCTCTTCTGGGAGCATGAGGAATCATTTTCACACATGAACTGGCCATGGCATTGTGAGCTGTAATCAAAGCTAAAGGTGAATGAAGGAAATCTCACCATGTGTGACTTTCTTTTCTTGGCTCAAATCGCTGCACTTACATGGGAGTTTATTATAGTTTTATTCCTTGATCCATTTCATCATGTGGATTTTATCTTTCTATGTATGTATTTTTATCTTGTGAAGTAACTGGTAGCTTTGACAGTTATTTGTCTGCAATAAATGCAGCTTATTAATTATCTTCTTCTTTTACTTGACCTTTACATGGAAATTAATCAACCAAAATTCTTGTGTTTCGTGAGAATATTTTAGCGCCTACACATAAAACCTCCCCCATGCCTCAAGAATTTCGCGCCTGAAGGCATTTGCACAACTAAATGCCACAAAAATGACTAGACAAAGCTAAACACATACCTGTTAATATGCAAGAGACTGACTGAAATAATTAGTTGCTATGAGGATCTCTTTGGTTGTTGACGTAAGGACTTTTCAGTGATGATCCCTGTCTCGTGTTACTTTTTAACATATCTGTCCACACTAATTTAACTCTGTTTATCAACAAGAAAGAACATGTGCTTCACCTCCTACAACAGCATCTGTATTTTAAGTGATTTGGGTTCAGAAAATTGTGCACAATGTCACACAAAATGTTCACATTATCTGTGCTTCTGAAGGTAATTAACACAGGTGACCAAAACGCACCTTTTTTTTTTATTTATTTTTTTAACTCGACCATAAAGCAAAGGATTACAAAAAATAATGTCATGTACATTAATGCGGTTCGCAATAATTATTTTATTTACAAATATTACTAGAGCAATGCCACCACATCTTCCCCATAACCGTGAGCTCCAGATGTCATGTGGACCAAGTCATGAGGTGGAGACAAAACCACTATGGGGTCTGCAGGACCTGCAGCACGAAAAGAAAAAGCTCATAGGTAATACTTATATTATGAGACTGCTGGAAGGCAGTGTATATTCAGACGGACAGTGCGTACCTTGTGCCCTCAGCATTGCGTGATGAAGATTAACTGGCTCCACAGTCGTCATAGTTACCATGGAGTCAGTGCCAGGACCATCAGCCTCTAGCAAGCTGCTATGAGTCAGCGCCTCGCCTGTCAATCACAACCCAGAACTACATCTGATAAAGTGAAAAGATCTCCAGTCTGACAATTCTTTTCCGCTTCTGTAATTCACATGCACTCAAGCAAATTATCAGTGTGTAGCAAATATGTTTGGAAGATCTCCATAATAGCCCGGTGTAACTGCTGTGAAAGACTACAGATTCAATAGTCATTATATTACCCACTCATATCTCGTTACCTGTCTCTTTGCTTTCTGACGTGAGCGAGTTCTCACCATGTCTCTTCCTCATATGGACATTTCTGCTGCCGCTCTGAGAGAACATCTTCCCACATATAGAGCACTGATGGGGCTTCTCCCCTGATAATGCGAAAAGCAACGTTATTAATCAAATTGGCATGTGAGGCTAAGCTGGCATCACATGCAAACAGACCTGTAAACAGAACATTGAGATTCCGGTTTGAAAAAATTAGTAATACGATACTGTGTAAAGGCCTGTCCTGACAAAAAAAATTTTTTAAATGAAATAAATAAATAAAACCTATGAACTGCCTATAACTGTCTGTTCTTTTGTTAAAATGTGTGCGAGTCGGCTGTCTAATAATAGAGCAGTGAGTTTGTTCTAATGAAAGAGGGAAGAAAACATGTTTGGTAATACTTTAAAAGGTGTAATAGGTTAATTTTCTTTTATTTACATGGTTCATTTGTTTCTTACTAGTACAAATAAATTGGAAAACATGTACAAAACCAGAATGGCCTCAGCATAAATGTATTATGTGGCTGAGAAAAAACAGTTAAAACGTTTTACAAACAAAACTAATTTGTGTTTAAATGGAAAGAAAGCCAGTTTCAAGCTTTACTTCTGTTGCATTAACCTCAAAAGAACAAACAAGTAAAGCACAACAACAACAAGTCTAGTCCTTCTTTGTACTAAATTCTATGGGAGAAAAATGCCCCAAAAAAATAAAAATACTTAAACCAGAAGAAAGCTATGGAAGCTGTTGTAGAAACAATTGAGAAAAACAGACTTGTTTTTCAGGAAATTAATCTGTAACATCTGAATATGTATGACAACCAGGAAATAAGCTGATGAAAAAACGATTTCTGATATTTGATCAACCTGGGACCTTAACCCTGCGTGGGCAAATCCAGAATATAATCTTCATCTGCTGGTTACAAAGATATTTCCACATAAATTCTACAAACATTTAACCACTTGGTCTTGAGATACTGTGCTAATAAAAATCTTAAATTGATGTACTTAAAACCTGAATCATAAAAAAGGCTTGTGAGGCAAAAACTTTTTTTGCAATATCATAAGGCATAACAGAAACAATCTTGTTTTACAGAGGAACTGCACCATTTAATGCACCTATTAATAAGAACTCTAAAGAGTTATAAAGTATGTTGTACTTTAATGAAAAAAAAAAAAGAATCTGCTGTGGTGCAAAAGGAATACAACACTTGGGACATCCTGTTATTGGAAAACATTGTGTTACTTATTTTCCTATATTTCCATGCACCGGCATATTTTTTCATACACAGCAGAAGTACAGTATACTGTATAGTATTAAGAGTATGAATGTGCACATGCATTTTAGAGAAATTCTACTAGTGTAGAATCAAGGTAACACCAGAGCAAAAATAATCACTGGTCAACTAAATGTTACAAAACAGTGGGTATCCATGTGTTTGTGTGTGTGTGTCTGCAAAACAATTTAATCTCACCAGAGTGCACCAGCATGTGTTTGCGAAGACTTGAGTACTCTGCAAAAGAACGCCCACAGTTGTCGACTTCACAAAGAAATGGTTTCTCACCTTAAATACATAAGAGAAAAAGAAAAAAAATCTAACAAATTGTGTTAATGTATAAATTGCAGAAATCCACATCGCACCAACCATCAGCAAATTACATCAAACTTAAAAGAGATCAGGTATTATGGACAGTAAATTGTTCTCCAGTCGTACATAAAATTATTGCTCATCAAATTACATGATAAGCTTTCAGTGCTGGATAGAAACGCTTTTTCCTGTGTGTTTCTTGTACTTTATTTCATCCCTAGATTTTTTTTTTCCTTATTTCAGTACAGACAAACTATGTTCTCAGAATTTGGGTTTCTAATGAAGATACTTACCAGTATGTGTGCGTTTGTGATTCTTCAGGTTACCGGCAGTGGTAAACTTCTTGCCGCAGTTCTTCTCATTACAAATGAATGGCTTCTCACCGTTGTGTGTTCTCATGTGGACCTGCAGTCTCTGTAGGACATAAAAGCTCTTCCCACAGCCCTCAGCGCCACAGCGGAAAGTGCGGTCATTTCTGAAGCACACACATGCACAGTATTATACCCTCTCAGTGTTATTGGGTTAAAGCATTAATTAGCAGTAACAAAGCCCTGCATTGTTTGGAAAAGAACAATATGTATAACAACACACATTTCTTGCACAGCTCACACAAAGAGGGTGGCCCAAAAGTCTGGATCCATAGAAATTTTCCCTATATATGAAATATGCTATTGCTTATAGTTTTTTTTAATCAGAAGAGTCATCAGAAATCAGAAGTCAGTAATCAGAACCAGACCAGCACAGTTGTTGCACTAAAAGTGGAAATCATCCCTGCATGTAATTCCCTTAGTTCGGATACATTAAATACTGTATATTCAAAGGTCTTGTATTCAGCATATATGCAAGTGCTTTGAAGATCTGTGAGCCACCCTGTACGCTTCCTTTTGCACATCCTGGGCCAAATCTGTAGCTTTCAATTCAGAATAAACCTACAATGTCAGAAACCAAAAGCCAAGCTGATTGAGTCAGTGTTGTGACATGCAGTTTAAACAACGCTGAACTCACAGCTGTTACGTTCTCTTACTCTTAACATTAGCTGGACAACTATAATGCAAAACTACAGAACTACAGAAGCAAGCCTTGTCGATAACTGTGGTTAAGAAAAGCCTGTGTCAGCATAATGTTTGGTACTTTTTAGTTCCTGGAACATCTTCCAGCGCCTACCTGTGTGTCTTCAGGTGGTATTTCAGATGAGCAGGATAGGTAAAAGTTCGTTGGCAGTTTTCATAAGGACACCTGAGAATCTTCTCTGTAGATGAACGACTGTTTCGTGGCGGTGGCTCCTTTTTTGGCCCATCTGACTGGCAGCTGAGAATATGTTCACCTGGGCAAGGACAACATACAGGGGTTTGTACAACATACAGGGGTTTTGTTGAATGTAGATAAACTATATTTCAGGACAGTTCTACCACAAATACGAATGCAAACCAAAAAAATCTTTGTAATGCAGAATTAAAAGGCTGTGATGAATTGTCTAAAGAAAGAGAATATTACTGTTGCTACTAGCCCTGGCTTCCTTTGCCAGCTCGGCCCGAGTGGCAGCAATCAGGCTGTCATGGGCAAGCTCTTGTACCCTCAGGTACCACGGGGCACTTCCGTCTGCACACTCCCCTGCCGAAATTTCCTCTTCGGCCTCGTCCACATCATCCTGCACAAACACCAGGGGCTCTGTCGAGGCTGCCAACCCTTCACACAAAGCAGGTGATGACAGAAAGGAGGAAAGTCATTCTCATAAATTTTATTCATTCTAATTTTATAACATTTAATAATGCCTAAAATATGATAAACACGGCAGCGAATAATTTGATCCTCCAGTTTGGGCCATGTGCTAAACCTGTACTGAACCCATGGGACCCTAAAACTTCATACAAAGGGGATGTTTTTTTTTTTAAGCATGTTTTTTTTAGCAGCACTTTTAGCATCTCTCCCACTCATGATAAATCTGTCTTAATACGTTTGGTGTTATCCAGCCATGAGAATTACTTCAATATGTTCTTATTTTGTCAAAGGCATATACAGGCGAGTGTAAAAGTTAGTACCCTCTCTTTTTAATCCTAGGTGTTTTTGTGTAAAAACATGATAAAAATCATCTGATCGTAGCTCAGAGTATCAGTATTAGGCAAATACAACCTCAAACAAACAACAAAATAACTTTTTTTCACTGTTCCAGGTACCCCCTTACTGATTTAAGAGGGCAAGTTGCTACTACATATAACTTTTACACATGACTGTACACAGGCACATGGGTACTAAGTAACTTGGAAACGTTTTGCAAAACAGGATCAAGAAACCAAATTGTGAAAACTGTATACAGATTCACACCAGATAACATTAAATGACACCTTTAGCGAGGTTGAGTAGGACATATGAGGTGCTGTCTGGTTGATGGAGCTCTTGCAGAATTGCAGGAGTCGATGTTGGAGAGTGAGACTGGAGCTGCACTACCAGGGGGCTTCGTTCTGGTCCAAACTCTGACAACGATGGGGAGGTTGCATGGCTAAGAGCACTCTCTAGATGTACACAGTCAAGAGACATGGTTTCATTAAGGTATTTAGATATTTAACAAGTGATACATACATAACATGCAGACTTCACAGAGAACCTTTTATGTAAATTTTACTTTTTTATTAATTTTTAAAAATAGGTTCATGGTTTAAACAAGCCAATTAGATTTTCCCCTAATGTGACCTCATATAAGAAGATATCCTCTCCCAGTCTGTCACAGCTCCATCATTTACAAAGACAAAGAAACAGCATGTTTGGAAGAGGAGTAAAACAGAAGGCGTTTGAATGCATTAATTGGAGTATTAACAGAAATTTTGGGCACCCGTGTTAAAGAAACAGTAAAATATGGAAATTTTGATAAAATCTAGAGCTATTGTTCATGATAACATCCTCTAAATAATACAAACATCAATTATCGCATACCTGGAAGGTCTAGCTGGCTGCAAATGGAATTATCTGAAGAAGGAAGGAGAGGTAGACACTGTGTTTTCGAATCAGATTCCTCCAAACCCTGACCCAAGGGTATGGAGGCGTTCTGCACAAACTCAACCAGCAGCTGCAAGAGGATGATAAACAACAGAAGTAGGTGAAGAGGAGTGTCCAAAGACGGAAAGTTCAAAGCACTTTTTGTAAGTTGCTCTGGATAAGAGCGTCTGCCAAATGCCTAAATGTAATGTAATTTTTTTAATCAAACTTTAATAAAATATTTTTTCATTTTACATTTTCAATTACATAGTTATGTTGTTCAAGTTTGTAATTCAGAATATTCATATGAGAGAGCTCACTGACATGAATGCATGTAAAGTTTAGATTCAAAAGGTTTCTACCACATCTTTAAAAATATAGTTTTATACAAATGAATTTGTTGCATTATAATTTAGGGGTAAGATGATTAGGGTTTTCACAGAAAAACAGAAATCAGAATCAGCCGGTACCGATACTGACTGCTGATCACAGACGTTATTGGGATCTGCCTTTTAAAGTGTTTTATTTATTGTGTAGTATTGTTTGCTCATTTATAGCAGTAAAAATATCTGTTCTAAACAACAGTGCAGAAATATAATTAAGATATATTAAGATATATAATTAAGATCTTAGAAAGTATCATAAACATATACAACATAGTCCACGCTCTAATCTATTTCAAGTAGATTATAAAGAAACTGAAATCAATAGAAAAGGGCTCTCACACACGCTGAAATGCTTAGCTGGAATATGACTGTCCTACTATATTCACTCATTATAACATGCAGAGAATGGAACATGGCTGCATCAAATTGAAACTCTGCACAAAATGTTTTTAAATAAACACACATCAGTCGCTTTGTATCTGGCGGGCCAATCATGCTTACTCATTGGCTAATGGCGAGAGCAGGAATTTCCCCATAAATATCAGAGTTTCTGCATTTTTAAGAGGCAGTCTAGAAGTCCTCTTATCATCCAGAATGTGTGCAGAAGCGCTGAATAGTCACTCACTGTCAGCACACATGCATGGAGCGGTAAGGTAAACCCTGGCTGCCTTGGCCGGAGCTGTGAACTGCTCTTTTCTCTCTTCATTATTATTTTTGTGATAATGGTTTTATCCTTTTAAAACTCTGCAGAGTAAGGCTCAAGCTTTTTGAGTGCTTCTGCTATAGATGGTTGGGTGAGGGTAGACTTTGCAGTCTACTCAAATTTTTCACAGGTTTATGTGACTGGCCAGTTGAGAGACAACTGTTCTGTAAAAATTAAGTGATTATCGGTGGATTTTGATTTTAATAATATTTTTAAAAAATTCCATGGGTGTTTTTTGAGTGTTCTTTTAATCTCATTAGTCAATTCTCATCAGAGAATTTGGCACTGATAAATAACCACTGGACATCTTGTTTTCCAGACCTTGTATTTTACTACAAGTTATTAGCTGATAAAAGTCTTTACAATTTTTGGCTAGGTCTTTTTTTTTTTTTTTTTAATGAAAAAGATAAGTCTAGTCCATTTTTTTCCCTTTTACTCGATGTCAGATCTCTGTTGAGTGTGCATTGATCACGAGGTGCTCAATAGTCTCATCTGGGTTACACTGGTCTACCGGACATTTTGAATGCCTTTAATATGTCATGTAATGCCAGATTAAATACTTTTATTAGAAAGAAAGCAAGAAAGTGTTTTGTGCTTCAGTACCTCAGGTTTGGAATCAAGCTCATCAGAAAGCATGGATTCAGTCTTGTTTGTTCTGTGGTGACAAAGAGAGCAAATATAACCAAATTCAGTTGGATATGGAGCTGCAATTTATTATTATTACTTTTTTAGATTTATGGGAACTTACCAGCTAAAGTGGACACAAAGACGACTAGATCAAAAATAGCAGATTATGGTCATCACATCACTGCTATAAAAAAGTTGCTCACAAATGTTCACATCACATCAAAGCTATGTTCAATCCTGAAGCCTACAAGTGAGTTAAAGTAAAATAAAGTGGTTTATTGATGTGATAAATGTACCTGGCAAACAAACCAACAAACAAAAACAATAACAAAACACAGTAAACATAGGATTTTTTTTTTTAGTGTTTGCAATTGTACCAACGGTGTAACTACAAAACCCTGATCTTAAAGGTGTGTATTTAATGTTGTTTGTGTCACAGCTTATTTTCTGAAACGACGACGATGACAACAACAACAAAGTGACGGAGGAAATATTTCAGGTAATCTTCCTCCTCCTGTCTTTGACATTTGGGACAAACAGAACATACAGCCAGCTAGCTTAAAGCAATAACATGTCTAGTTTCAAACCCACATTTACTTACTAGTATCGTTAAATGACAAAATAATTAATCTAAACTAAAGTGTATTATACAGACAGACTTAAACAAAACCATAAAATACAAATAACTCGCAGCTAGCTAGCTAAACTTTTGTCGGCATTTTCTACATTCTAACTTAACGCGCTGACTAGCCACCTATTTGTTAGCAAGGTAAATTTTTTTTCCACATCGCCTTTTTTCCTTATCATTCATATTTTAAACTTTAATTTATTCATAAACAATTTTGGTTGAAAATGCGTTTATAGAAACCCACCTCCATCCGTCATGTTAAACCAGAAAACAACAACATCTCAAACAAAAAGAGGCGCAGAATGTACTTCCGGGTTGCGTTGTGAACAGTGATGTGTCGCTGAAGACTGAGTCGGCTCTTTGAGTCGACTCACATGTGAGTCGGATTTACTGCAGACCTGTGGGTTTCATTCATTCAAACGAGATTTGATTACCTTGCTTATGCAGGTACGATGTGAGCCAAGGACAAAGAAGTGAAGATGAAACCAGTGTAGAACACTGACTGGTCAAACACACTGGCACAGATTTCCAGCATAATGACTCCCACTGGAATTGCATCAAAGTCTTTAGCAGTAGGCTGTTGTAATGTTTGTGGAGATTGTATATATGCAGTAAATTGGCCTCAAAGTTTTTTTTACTTATCCACAGCAATGCATGGCTTAGTGGTTGTCGCCTTATACCTTCAGGATCCGGGTTCAATTTCCACCTCAGGTCTGTGTGTGTGTGCATGGGGTTTGCATGTTCTCCCCCTGCTTGGTTGGTTTCCTCCAGGTAACCTGGTTTCCTCCCATAGTCCAAAGACGTAGAATAGGCCACGTGGCGTTCCCAAATTGCCTGTAGTGTGTGAATGAGCATGTGTATTTGTGTGTGCCCCGGATGGACTGGCACCCCATCCAGGGTGTTCCCCGCCTTGTGCCCTAATTCTCTGGTGCTAGGCTCCAGGCCCCCCGCTACACTGTATACAGAATAAACCAGTATAGATGATGAATGAGTGAGTGTTTCTCACTAGAATTGAATCAAAGTCAATTTAATAACAGGCTGTTATGTTAACGTCTGCAAAAGTTAAGAAGGCATTTAAAAAAAAGATTTTTTTTGTTCCACAGCATTAAGCAGCACATGGTTAGCAGGGTCGAGGGTTTGATTCCCATCTTGGATCTCCCCATGCTTGCTGGATTTCCTCCAGGTACTCCAGTTTCCTACCACAGTCCAAAGACATGCCGATTAGGCTAATTGTTGTTCCCAAATTGTCCATAGTGTGTGAATGATTCTGTGGTGTGTATATGTACCCTGTGATGGATTGACACCCTGTCCAAGGTGTACCACACATTGTGCCCAGAGTTATAGGGTATGTGGTGTATGATAAATGAGAATGATTTTGTAAGAAGTATGATGGTCCTGTACAGTTAGTCACCCTACTTTTGCCAGCAGTGTATCAGCTCAACTGTATACCTGCACCTGTTGTCCCTAAGAAAAAATGGAATGATTTCTATATGGAGTTGCATGTTGGAGGTGAAACACAGGCTGCTTCTATGACATTTATGACCAATAGGCTCTGTTCTTATATGACAGCATCCTGCAGAAATTCTTAAGATGACCAAAGACAGTAATTAAAGAAAATAATGTAAATTGCAACCAGTAGTTATAATATTGTCCAGCCAAACCTCTCACCCTAGACAATGTGTGCTATGTCATTGTCCAGAACCCATTGTTCCTGGGATAGGGCCTGGATAAACCACAACTAACACAAAGGAGATGGAAAAGGAAAACGGCAGTTTTACAAGGTGATATACTGTTTACCTTTTATTCTTATAATAATTTAGAGTACAGATTACCATTTATACACCATCAAAGCCATGTATTAAAATACGAATGCTGCCATATTGCCAATTTCATGATAATTCCCTGCTTTTTCTACTAGTGCATTTAGCTTTCATTTTGTCCCAGATGCATTTCATGTTGCATTAATTGTTTTGTGCCTTTAAATGTGCTTCAATTGTATTTTTTGCTGAAAATTGCAGAACATACAGTGGGGGGAAAAGTATTTAGTCAGCCACCAATTGTGCAAGTTCTCCCACTTATAAAGATGTGAGAGGCCATTGATTTTTATCATAGATATACATCAACTATAAGAGACAAAATAATAAGAAAAAAAATCCAGAAAATCACATGGTAGGATTTTTATTGAATTAATTGGTAAATTCCTCGGTAAAATAAGTATTTGGTCACCCACAAACAAGCAAGATTTCTGGCTCTCACAGACCTGTAACCTTTTCTTTAAGAGGCTCCTCTGTCCTCCACTCATTACCTGTATTAATGGCATCTGTTATCAGTATAAAAGACACCTGTCCACAAACTCAAACAGTCACACTCCAAACTCCACTATGGCCAAGACCAAACACCTGTCAAAGGACACCAGAAACAAAATTGTAGACCTGCACCAGGCTGGGAAGACTGAATCTGCAATTAGCAGCTTGGTGTGAAAAAAATCAACCGTAGGAGCAATTAATAGAAAATGGAAGACATACAAGACCACTGATAATCTCCCTCGATCTGGGGCTCTAAGCAAGATCTCACCCCGTGGGGTCAAAACTATCACAAGAACTGTGAGCAAAAATCTCAGCAACAGTGTGTGAAAACTTTAAGACTTACAGAAAACGTTTGACCTCTGTCATTGCCAACAAAGGGTATATAACAAAGTATTGCGATTAAATTTTGTTATTGACCCAATAAATTCTTTACAAAACCTACAATGTGATTTTCTGGATTTTTTTCCTTATTTTGTGTCTCATAGTTGAGATCATCATTATTATCAAGAACATCATTATCAAGTTTGGTTTATTGTTGGTACCGTCATCAAGGTCCACCTGGAACCATGGGGTAACATGACCTGCTATGACTTGCTAGCTACATCATGGAGATTTTCTGATCTTGTAGGTTCTTGCAGGTTCATTCTGTATGGCAACATCATGATCAGTTGGTGCAGGAAGCCGAATTGATGAACTAGTATTCAAAGCAACCAATAAAACATTTTTAAACCCAAATAGAGACAGTTATCAGTGCCTGCATATGACATAATAAATATTTAACTATAACACTGTCTGTGTAACATTTTTAAATTACTACTTTTATTCATGGCAAGTTACAGATTTTTCACATCATTTCACCAAAATCTTCATTTTGAATGTTCTAGTAAAAGTGCCCTAAAGCAGAAAAGTAACACTGATGTATTAGCACTGCAATTTCAATATGTTTTTCTCTTACACTCGATTCAAAAATCTGGGTTATTTGAGGGATATAACCCTATTATAATATACAGCCCTCTCTAAAAGTATTGGAACAGCAACAGTAATTTTGCTATACACTGAAGATATTCGAGTTCGAAAGCTGACTATACGATACGATAGATCAGAATGTTAGCTTTCATTTCCTGATATTTATAGCTAGGTGTATTCAATAACTTAGAACATAGTACCATATTACATTGGCAAACCACCCAGTTTGTAAGCGAGCAAAAGTGAAGGACAACTAGACTGAGACTACCCCCTTGCTGCATAATGATGTCCTCTGATTTTGCAGACAGAATGTTTCTGTAGATTTCTGAATGATTTGTTCAGCTACCATTATGAGTTACATCATCAGTAAAGATTAGTTTGATCAGATTAGCCTGGTCTAAAAACCAGTCATGCAAGCCCAAGCCTCCACCCTGCTTGGCTGATGAGCTCATGTTTTGAACCCTGGGCAGATGGTGTTTTTCAGAACACTATGGTCTTTCCATCACTTTGGTAGAAGTTAATCTTGCGACTCTGTCTTTTTTTTTTCTGTATAAATTCAATCTGGCGTTCTGATTCTTGCTGCTGCTGAGTGTTTTATATCATGTATTATGATATGTTTTCTAAATTTCTACTCTCAAAGCCTTTAAAGTGAAAGTGTTCGGATTGTGACACCATCACCCCTACCCTGTGGAATTTTGTTGGTGGTTGGTGATTACTGTTTTTTTTTTTTTTTTTTTTTTAAGTAAATCAGTGGTTTTCTTACTTTTTCAAAAGACTACAAATTGTTTTACTGTTTGATTATTATAGCTTCAAAGTCATGAATGTCTTCAGTGTATAGCCAAAAAAAAAAAAACCTCCTTACTGTTCATATACTGTTGTATGATACATTTGGGTTGTACTTTCACATATGCTATAGTGGAAGACTATGGAGAAGTAAATACATGTATTGGTCTTACATCAAAAATGGAATGTCCTCACTTATACAGTACATTGTTTAAAAAAATAGCAAACCGGATTTAAAAAAAAAAAAAAGGAAAACATGGCTGTCCATATATTACATAATAATCAGAATCTTCGTAAATGTGCAGTTTGTAAATATTTGCAAAGCTGAGTAACAATGGTAACCATTTAACAATGATAACCACTGCAAATACATGCAAGGTATGAGTACAAAAAAATAATAATTGTGTATATGATTTGTTATAAAGGAGGTCTTCTCTATAGCAGTTACCCACACATCTAAAATCTGTTACCTGTTCTACCTTTAAGGTCTAGCTCTGACCCACTGATAATGACAGTTATATATCTTAAGAAGATGGGAACAAAGTTAATAACAGACACATACATTCACAAAGAAAACTTCCATGGTTTAAGGTTAAAGAGGCACAGCTGATGCACAAGATAAAGAGAAACTAATGCACTGAAAGGCTTTAAAAAGAAAGACCAATAAATAGGCAAGAGCCACAAGAACAGTAACCACAGCTTACAAAACCTACACGACAGAATGACAAGGAGATGCACTTATACACGACCTTTGTCTGAAAGCAATGGTAAATACCATAGTTAAAGGCAGGAGAATGCTGCTGTGGTTATTGTGAAATTCACAGACTAGAACTTTATGCTTCAAAAGTTTTGTAAAAGAAAATGTCAGTTACAAACTAATGGTCAACTTTTAGCTGCCGCAAAGCAAAATCTTGTATATTACTTCTATTAAGTAATAGATGTATGTATGTGCATGAATGTCAGAACAGGGGGAAAAAGCTACTTTAATAATGCTAGTGGCCTGGAAAATGTCCACATGACTATGAAAATCTTTCGTTATATTAGGTGTGAGTATAAAAATCAACTGATCTTTTCCAAAGATTTACAGTAATACCTTGGATTGCGAGTAACTTAGTCTGAGTGTTCTGTAAAACAAGCAAAAAAAAAAAAAAGATTCCACAGCAGTGATTTTGTTATTGTGTGCGTGTGTGTGCAAGTCGTCCTACAAAATATTCCCTCTCCTCCTCCTCTCGTCTTCCTCACACCAACTACAGTGGAACCTGTTTTGACGCCGAGCGTCACGTGATCACAACTGAGCCAACGGTTTTTCTCTCTTGTGCTGCGGAATTGTGGGTAAT
>JAQMYJ010000020.1:8498312-8523839 GCA_030014305.1 Clarias laeviceps
GTGCAGGTTAATTTGTTTTATTTTTACTTTACAGCAGTGATTCCGTTAGTGTGTCGCTCAATCGAGTGTCAGAGATTCCTTGTTTATTTTTCCGATAAAAAAAGTCTTTCCATTGTGCGCGCGCGCGTGCATCGGACGGGATTTATTTTTACTTTTTTTTTTTTTTTTTTAAAGGTAAAGTGCAGGTTAATTCGTTTTATTTGTACTTAACTATTTTTATGTATTTATTTTTTTGGGCTGTGGAATGCATAATTTGTGTTTCCATTATGTCTTATGGGAAAATTCTATTTGGTTTACAAGTGTTTTGAAATACGAGCCCGCTTCCGGAACGAATTATGCTTGTAATCCACTGTATGATTCGTTTTAAAGGTAAAGTGCAGGTTAATTAGTTTCATCGTAAACTAAATCCTAAATTATATTAATAATTTGATATGAATATTTTTGCGTTGTGGAATGAATCATCAGTTTCCATTATTCCTTTTGGGGAAATTGATATCTGAGTGCTTTGGATTAGAAGCACATTTCTGGAATTAATTATGCTCGCAATCCAAGGTTTAACTGTAAGTAGATTTCAGATCCTTTTGTAATGATGCTGAGACAAAGAAAAATACATCCCATGGATGCCTTTCATAAGATCCCTGCAAACTGAAGGATAAATAAAACAGAAAATTGGTTGGCTGTTTATGAGTTTATACACTTTTCTGTAAATTTGTGTAAATCAGTGCACAAACTGTACATACTGTGTTTAAGAGAGAAGCAATGTTTGAAGAACTTGTTTGATAGACATTTATCTAAAAATTATCTAATCTGAGCAACACCAGTTGCTTAAGTGCAACATTTTAGTTAATGCTTCATTTACCAAAAAAAAAAATATTTTTTTAAAGGAACAAAAGCCAACAGTAATCATGCTTAAAGGTAATAAGACATGTTCAATTACCTCAATTCAAAGTGTTTGTGAACCAAATTGTAGGTTAATACTAAAAGAAAATCTTTTACTCATTTTAAACACATAGCACGTATTGCAATTGACCAGTCAACCACATCGCCACACATGGACAATAGATATGCTGACAACTGTATATAGAGAACCAAGTGTTTGAAATTAAGGCAACGGGTTTTACATACTAGGATTCAACTAACAGGCTCTCACACTTGCCTTGAATAAGTGATCTGGTCAAACCATTGAAAAGCAATAACGTTATGAATTTGTGAGCTCTCAATTTGTACCTCTAATACATATCTGCTCCTCTCTGATATTTATCCAAGAAGAGCGGTTAAGCATAGCCTATTATATGCTACTACATATTAGTACATAGGTAAAGAAGCACAGCAGAGAACTGTTGCAAACATTGCAAAAGTTACATCTGAAGAGTTACAGAGGCACAGAAGTGTTTCAGCACTGAGCAGATCTTATAAACATAAGTATGATTATTAATTCCCAAATTACTAGGAGTCTACAGAGCATTAAAATACCCGACTGCTTTGCCAATGTTTCATTTTTTTCCCCTTCTCCATAGCCTTGTTTTCATATTACTGGTTAGTTCTTTTTTTAAAAACATGCTACTCAACAGTCCATAAGCACATTCACAATGTTGCTAATACTACTCAACCTCACAATCTAGCTGTATTACTGAGGCAAAAATGAAAGCTATCAGAAGTGCTCGGAAATACTATAATATTTATGAAGATTATTTTTCATTAGCGCAGACAATCAGATATGTTTATCAAGGTTAGACATATCAGTTTATCTTCCAACTTTCCTACTTCACTCATGGTTCTGTATAACTGGATTTCATTACAAGTGAACCAAAGTACTCACTTATCTACAGTAATTGCTCCACCATGGTCACTGTGGTTTCAGAATATACTTAGGAAACACTTGGAATGAGGTGGGAATACCCCTTCGATAGCATGGCACTGCTTTGCACATTCAAGAGCAAGTTTTATTAGCCAATCCAACTATCAGCATAATTTAGGATGACAGCTTAGAAGAATCCCTCATAGACTACTAGCAGAACAGTGTGGAACGCCACAGTCAGCAACCAGAACGCAGGACTGACCCAGGAACCATGGATCTGCAAGCTACCTGCGGGACCTGCTGTCCCATTTATTATATGCCCATAATAAAACATGGAAGAATTAAATAATGTTTACAGTTTCCCCAAAACTGCACAAGGTTACAGGACTTTCTCTAAGTTACTGGTCAGAGCTTTTTTGTACCAATAAAATCAAACTGAAAATAAAAATTCAACAGAGAGAATGAAAGCTATCACATGCTTCCTCTGAAACAAGAGCTTCTTGAACTGCTGTTCACACACCCTTAGGGGCGGAAATAAACCGCAGGTGCACATGACTGGATAATGCCGCTATGATTGACGTGAGCCTTACTCCCGACAGCTCCTTGCTACAGATACCTGTTGCGATTAAACTCGTGATGTCTGGCTGACAGGGCAGAACCAGTCACGGCCAAACGATCGGTGCATCTTTACTCACTACTATAAATAGTTTAATATATATCTTTCTTCTTTACCCACGATATGTCAGGTGTTGGAAGTACTCAAATCATTTCACCGTTATCTTTATAAAAAAAAAATATTTAAAAAAGAAGCATTAATTTGCACAAATGTTTTCAAAAGTTTCTTTCCTGCTTCAAGTGTCCTACTTCAAATGATCCATTTGTGTCTCTGATCCAGTATTTACAGTCTTCTCCTTCTCACTTTCTTCCTGCATACTCATCTGTAGTTTGCTCCAGATACACAAGTCTCCAGTCTGTAGGGCCTCCATAAAAAGGTTTGTGTGCTCACGGAGTTGATCCAGCTGAACCTGAGTGCGTCGATTTTGTCGTATCAACTCTTTAGTGCGTAGTGTGATGTCCAGCAGGCCCGATTTGCTTAGTATATTGTAGGTGTTGCAGAAACGCTTCCTCTTGTCATTGCTGTCAGAGTCCCCGTCCTGGCAGGTGCCATCCTTAAAGAGGGCATGCGGTTCGGTCTGTAATGTTTTGATGTGCATTTCTGTGAGTTCTGTCGCAGGCTCCAGCCTTTCAGCAGTGGAATTTTCCACACCAGGACAACTTCCAGTGTTTGAATCAGTAACTGGAGTATGGGGCTGAGGTGACGCTGAATTATCACTTATTGGTGTAATGTGGTTCGAAGTGAAGGAGTCAGAAGGTGAATTAGTTTGAAGATCTTGCTGCTTGTCTTCATCAGGAGCATCCCAAGAGCTGGAAGATGAACTGGAACTCTTCACCGATTCTGTGACGGTGGAGCTGCTGCTACTAGGGCAGCTACTGCGCTGACTGTCCCCTGGGTGGGGGGCAATTTTGGGATAGGATTTCAGGATAGGGAGGTACTTCTTGTGCTTTCGACGCTTACTGGGTGGGCCTTTTGGCTCTGAGGCAGTTCTCTGCGAGATCACCGGTTGAAGAAAAACTACTTGGGGTTGCTGTACAACATCAACAGCTGGACGGAAGCTCCATGGCTTCACAGAGGGAGGATTATCACTGGGCTGTCAAGAAAGGAATAACAAACAGTATTGAGATCTGAGCATGCTGGATGATCACAAGCTGGATATTAAACAGTGAATAAGTTATCCGAGTGAATGTAGGCTTGCATCTGGCTGTCTAGTGCGGGGGACACATAATTTCTCTTGCCACATTTTAGCAGAAATTTTTTTTGACTGAAGTAATACGTCTTGTTTATTGCATACTTCAAATAAATCATCTTTATATGCATATTTACCTCAGATAAGTGATATTTTATGGTTCTGGCAGTTGTAAATGGGAAATGTTGTTTTTACCTGTTTGAGAAGAACATTATTCATGATGATCATGGGTGACATATTTTGGAAAGATCCTCCAATGACAGCCACCCGAGACATCTGTGACCTGGCACTTGACGCTGCTTGCATCGCCGGTCGTGTCGCATCCTCTGTCTCTGTCTGGTCAAGTACACTCAGATGCTCAGAACTAGCATCTACAAAAAAAAGCAAGCAAGCAAGAAAGAAATTGATTGCTTGAACAGAAATGATATGACAAAATGTGTTTACTCAAAACACCAAAGAGATACGATTTTATAATGCAAACCTGAGAAGCCAGAATCCCTTTCAGAATCAGGTTTGGACTTCTCCATTTTCTTTATTTTTGATTTGCCCATGGTCGTTACAAGTCCATCATCTTTCATCTTCATGCTCATGCTGGATTCCCCTTTGGTCTGTTCACACCACATTCACACGGCCACAAAAAGGGCTGAGAAAAGTCACACAGTAACTATTAGACATCAAAACATTTCATGATTTGATGTCTAATAAGCACATTACTTTCTGTTTAAATTCGTTTAAGCTCCTCAAAAGCCTTGAACAAAATACTTCAATTTTAAACATGCAAGCTTTACAAGGCAATCATTGTGACACGTGATGCAATCTTTATGACCAGATAAGAACCAGAATAGAAAGAACATTGCAAGCTGTTATCACTTACAATTGTATCAGGTGTCGTAGTTAAAGTACTAAATGTGCAAAGCTACAAGGCATGGTAGTCAGTAGCACCGGCACATACAGTACGCACGTGGACAAAATTGTTGGTACCCTTCGGTCAATGAAAGAAAAACTCACAATTGTCACAGAAATAACTTTAATCTGACAAAAGTAATAATAAATAAAATTATAAAAATTCTATGAATGTTAACCAATGAAAGTCAGACATTGCATTTCAACGGAATTATAAAAAAAAAAAAAAAAAAAAAATTATGAAACAAGCCATGGACAATTTTTTATATACAGTACCAGTCAAAAGTTTGGACACACCTTCTCCTTGCATGTTTACAAAATAAATTGTACATTAATACTGAACACATCCAAACTATGAAAGAACATGTATGGGATAATGTAGTAAACAAAAATGTGTTTAACTACCCAGAGTTTATTTTATATTTTAAATTGTCTAAAGTAGCTACATTTAGCTTTGGTGACAGCTTGGCAAACTCAACCATTCTCTCATCAGATTCGCGAGGTAGTCACCTGGAATGGTTATTAAATCACAGATGATCACCCTTGTCAAGAGATAATTTCTTATCTTATTAATTTGCCTCAGACCATCAGTTGTTTTGCAGAGAAGAAGGGTGGGTACAGAGTCAATAGCCTCATTAGTACTGCTACAACTACTGTACAAATCCATATTATGGCAAGACACACTCAGTTAAGTAAAGAGAAAAGACAGTGTCATTACTTTAAGAAATTAAGGTCAGTCAATAATAATAAAAAAAAAATCTTAAGAACTTTGGAATGATTTCCAAATGCAGTCGGCAAACCATCAAACGATATGATGAAACTGGCTCTCATGACGACCATCCGAGGAAATCTACCACCGCTGTAGAGGGTAACTTTATTAAAATGGCCAGCCTCAGAAACCCCTGATTTACAGCACCTCAGATTTCAACATCCAATGTTCAGAGGAGACTAGTTGAGTGGTTTGGGACAACTTGGACCAGAGAGTGAAAGAAAAGCAGCCAACAAGTATTTAACACCTCTGGGAACTCCTTCAAGATTGTTGGAAAATCATTCAAGGTCAATCTCATAAGACGGACTGAGAGAATGCTAAGAGTGTGCAAAGCTGTCATCAAAGCAAAAGGTGGTTACTTTGAAGAATCTACGACTATAAAAATATTTATATGTTTATAGACAACATACATGTTTTTGTTGACTACATAATTCCATAGTTGTTCTTTCATAATTTCAATAAAATCCATCCATCCATCCATCCAATGGGATGCATGGTGATCCATGATCTCAGGGCAACATTCACACAATCAGGAGGAATTTGGAAACACCAATTAGCCTAATCTGCATGTATTTGGACTGTGGAAGGAAACCGGAGTATCCAGAGGAAACCCATCAAGCACACAGACAGAAGGCGAGAATCAAACCAGGACCCTGGACGTGCAAGGCAACATATTCACATACAGGCGCACACACACACACACACACACACACACAAGGCCGTTTAAGTAAAACCAGGACTTTTCATTGTCCAGAATAACAGAAGACAATCAGGAGAGTAAAACTAGATTTATTACTCTATATATTCCCCTGCTACACTAATGCACTTATCACAGTGTTTCACTAGTGCTTGGATACCATCAAGGTAGAAAGTTCTCTCAGAACACCAGAACCATGATCAAGTCTGAAATGCTGGCCTCCCAGGAACTCCTTTAATAGCCCAAACATTTGGAAGTCTTTTTTGAATGAGGTCAAGACTATACAGGGAATGTGCAAGTGGTGTTTGTGAATGATTGTGTGTGTATAGTTCCCAAAGATAGAAGGGTCTCTTCCGCAAGTTGGTCACAAGTTATCTATCAATTTTTAAGGATTAGGCGTTCCACTTGTTAAATGTTCACAAGGACGAGTGCGGTAAGCTCTGAGCCACCTCGATATTCAGAGACACGTGGCTCTCGTTAAAATGCTTTCAACACGAAGATATTTTATCACTCTAGTGTGCTTGAAGTCTTCTGTAAATATCAACCAGTTCCCCCCTCTCCCTTAATTCACGAGACATTTCTTGTTAGCAGCGAGGTCTCTGGCTAGTTTGATATTTAGCTGTCTACGTTTGTTACACCATCATATAATAATAAAAAAAACATTCTGGGTTTATTTTGAATTAAACTGAATATATTTATCACTTAGTTTGCAACTACACACATTATCTGGTTAATCTGGCTAGCTTAGCGTTAGCAAGCTAGCAACGTTATTTAGCACAGTCGGCTAGCTGGCTAAATTGTCCTATATATTAGAGATATATCTCTATGTTTGTCAAAATATGCGTTGAAAAACTAAATGGGAAATGTCTGAAATAAATGACAAGACAGTGTGTGTAGCCTACCTTTGCTCCGTGAGTCTTTTAGTACACACCTCAGCAACAATCCACGATACTGCACACGAGACAGAAGCGGTCTACGTACATGTACACACACTCACACACGCTCCTGCATATGACAAGATTTCAGCGTCAGAAATCCAACACGTCCATAATCATTTTCTTATTTTATAAGTTTTTGCATTTGCGGTAAACTATAAAAATGTTGTTTTGTTTTTTTAGTGTCCAGAGAAGCGGGTGTGGTTAAACCGACTACATGCACACACGTCACTAGTTATCCCCGCCCATTAAACCTCGTTCTGCTTGCCTATTGGTCAGTGACTCCGGTATTCCGCTAAAAAACGTGACAGCTCAACGAGTTAAGTTCACAACGTTCTATCCTGCGCGAGACCTGGTACTGCGCATGTGCATAATAAGAACTTGACAGACGGTGAGAAAGAACTATGCGTTCATGTTAAACCTGGACTTTTCATTGCATAGAATGACAGCACAGTTATGAGAGTAAAATATATAATCTATATAATCCCTTGCTACAATAAGTCACTCATCCCAGTGTTTCATCATTGCCTAAATACCATCAAGGTAGAAAGTTTTCTCAGTACACTGGAGCCATGATCCGGATTCCCATGTCTGAAATGCTGGCCTTCCAGGAACTCCTTTAATGACCCAAACATTTGGAAATCTTTTTAAAGCGAAGTCAGGACTGTATGGGGTGTGTGGCAATAACTCGAAAGACAGTAAGAAATATAAAAGATTTCTATGTAATCTGTGGCTAGGAAATGCTAGCGTATCAGTACTGTTCCACAACTTTAGTTAAGACAATACTGTGTGTGCTGTATTATGTTTCATGTCTACATTTGGCAGACTCCCTTATGCAGAGCAAATTACATTTTTATCTATTATACATCTGAGTAGCTGAGGGTTAAGGCCTTTGCTCAAGGACCCAACTGTGGCAATTTGGAGGTGGAGTTTTTGAACCCATGACCTTCTGGTGATTTTCTACGGCAGCATTGTGTGGTGTGGTGGTTAGCACTGTGGTGTCACACCTCCAGGGTTAAGTGTTCTATTTCCGTCTCTAGGCTGTGTACGTGGACTTTTCTTGTTCTCCCTGTGCTTGGTGGGTTTCCTCTGGATGGTCCGGTTTCCTCCCACAGTCCAAAGACATGCAGGTTAGGCTAATGAGCATTCCCAAATTGCCCATTGTGTGTGATTTAGAGTTTGAGTGTGTGTATATCTGTATACAGTATGTGTACCCTGCGTAGGGCCTGGGACAGATAAAGTGGTATACATGATGAGTGCGAGTGAGTGAGTAGAAACCATGTCTCCTGCTTTTTAGTATAGAAATTAAACGGTGTCTTATTTGAGTTGGATTAAAAATGGCACACTGTGTTAATCTATTTGCATGGATTTAAATTCGTTGCAAATATTGAATAGCGTATTAATGTTACTACAACTACTGTGCACATCGATATTATGGCAAGAAACACTCTTTTAAGTAGAGAGAAAATACAGCCTATAATCACTTTAAAAAATGAAGATCAGTCAATCTGAAAAATCTCAAGCACTTTGTATATATCCTATATGCAGCCAGCAATATGTGCTGTTTTATATTTCATGTCTCTTTTAATACTTTGTTGGTTGCCTACAAATTTTCAGGAAAACATGTATCTTGCTTCTTAGTATAGTAAAACTGGGTGTCTTGTGTGAGTTGGTTTAAAAATACAATGTCAAACTGTGTGAATCTATTTGAATGAATTTAAATTGGTTGCAAATAGTCAAATCACCCTATACTGTATGTCGGCCTTTGTGGTCTTTGCAGCTGAAACAAGTTTTTCAAACATTTATCAGCAACTGTGGTTAATGCAATTATATAATGCCTGTCTGTTGCAGTATAAAATAAATGATTTAATGGGGACTTACTATGCAAAATTCACATTTTGGATGTTTAATGTGTGTTTTCAAAATAAAGGAAAAAAAAACATTCCTTTACCTTTTAAGCTTTTTCAATTTGTAAATATTTCTGTTTATTCATAGTTCTTATATGATGTCATTACATACATGTAATTCCCATACCAACGTCATCTTTGTTGGCAAGCTGTAAATAGCTTTATGAGTTTTTAAGGGTAAAAATATAGCTCTAAAATAGCTGTGCAGTTGTTGAGCAGGTGTGTGACTTTACATGATTATTTAACCTATAAGTAAGCACATAAAAGGTGTAGTATTGATTTTAAAGTCGTGCATTTGTATTTGCAATCTGTCTCTCATTACAAAGCTGAAAAAGCTGTGATTTCCAGTAAGGTGAGCCATCACTAAGCAAAGAAAAATTGCTTTTGTTCAATGCTAAATATGCAAGACAGCAGAAATTTTGTATGCACTTAAAAAAAATCAAACTATGCCAGTTATTTTGGACATGTTGTAGCCCATAGGAACCCTTGGTGACACGGTGAAAAACCCTTTAAATGTTCTGCAAAGTTCCTTATTCAGCTCATGATGTCCTTAAGTGACATCTAATGAACATCCTGGTGCAGTCATGTGACAGTCTATTAATTTGTGTACCCGTGACATCATTTGCAATATGGTGAGTAGCCTGAGGAGAACATGTGACAGAACTAGCAAAGCTTGTTTTTTGTTACTGAAAGTAAGCTTCATCCTATTTACTAATTTTAATGATCTAATAATATATTTTATTTTATCTTTAATCTGTTCTGACTGCATTTCATGAGGAAATTCATCCAAAATAAATTAAGAAAATATCACTTACGCATATGCCACAGGTTTTTAACCCCAAAATTGTCAGTGAAAATATTATGTGAGTCTGTTAGGTCTGTGTTATATCCCCCATAATTTCCCTTAAAGGAGAAAAGGATCTGGGCTTCCTATGGGTTAAAGAACAGAATATTTCAGTGAGTATGGTCCTGCAGTGTCCATTGTGTAAATCTGTTTAACTTGAAATAAGGAGAAATAACTGTGTGCCCTATGTTCTCCAAGGCCATTTAATTTGACTGATTGATAGAAGTCTTCAAACCATTCAGGCTTGCAGCAGCATCACAATAAAAAGCAGGCAATTGACATGGGTGCATACCTCTTCAAAACTGCCCATACAATTTCAGTGGTCAGTTGCCAGCAAAGATTACATCATCAACAAGGTCACATGATTTACGACATGACTGATAATTTTTCTGATTTTCTGTTTTTGATGTGAGGTTCTTGTTAGTCTTTCAGCTGCTCCTGTCAATATTTAAAAAAGAAGAAAAATCTGCCTAGTCCTGGAGTCACTTTTTTTTTTTTTTGTGATTGTGGAAAACCACAGGATGTCACGGCTAAAAGCAATGCACAGACAATGCTCTGGCTGACAACAGCACAAACACCAAACTCTCTTCTTACACTAAACATGTCATAAAATAAGCAGTATTTATTCCAGTCTTATGCTGGAGATGTCTGTACAGGTACCCAAGGCCAAAAAAGGAAGAGAAAAACATAATCAAGGACATGAACATCAGCTTTAGTAAACAAGGCCACTAGCAAAAATTACAATAACATGAATTATATTTAATGATTACTTCATTAGTAATGTAGTAATTGTCATAGAATTATATGATAACCAAAAAAAAAATATGATAACCAAAAGAATTCCACTCCATTCTCTGAGGGAGAAAAGAAACAGTAGATGATATTTTTTTACAGTAAAAATGTTCCCAAATTTGTGCATGTGTACTAAACAATTTACATCAGACTTCTTTCTCAATGAGTGACAGGTCAATGCTCGATTCACATCAGTATTGAAGCTCAAGAGTGGATTTATTCTTTTTTTGTGCTTTTACTTCAGGTCCAAAAGCTATGAGTGCTGCTATTTTTAGTTACTTTAATACTTGTTTACCAGAGTGGTTTTATTGAATGTAGCCAGACTCAAGGTTAATGTTGCTAATGGTAGCATGTCTTACACACCAAATCATGATAAATTGTCTAGCTAAATATTTGGGGGATATTCAGAACAAACCTGAGAATTTGTCTAAAACATTGTGAGGCTAATTTAATCAGTATTACATCAGGGTAGTAGTAAATACAGTACTCTGAAAATAGGTGGGGAACAAAATAAAGTAGCAACCAATTTGTGTGTGGATGTGAGTGTTGTGATATCATAGGTGTGAAACTGTTTTGTGAAATGAACACTATAACAAGTTAAGACATGACTGACATTGCATTAAAAAATCTTCAAGCAAACTACTTTTTAAGAGCTAAAGAAGACTAGATTAGCTCTTAGTGCTTAGCTGCTGATATGGTCATAGTCGAGTTTTAACTTTTATATCACTATACTGGTTAACAATAAGGATGTCAGTCTGAAATAACACTTCTATATCCAAACATAATAGACAGGTTCATACAACCCTTATTTTGTTTCTTTATTTTGTTTGTCACAAATGCATGGGGTAGAATGGGTGGGGTGTAGGGGGATAATAGAGGCTAAAGAAATTGTTATTCTGTTCCATACCCATTTTCAGGAAAATCCCATTTCCTGCATTCTGATTAACAAAATTAAATTTTTCATTTAAAGTGACAGACACTGAAATGGCACATCTGAAAAAGGAGTGAAACAGAAGGCATTTCAGGGATACCAGAATGCATAACATAATGCAAAATAAAAAAAAATTTTTTAAAACGGTGCAATAGGTCCCCTTTAAATAATTAACATCTGATTGCAACTTGAAACACAATTTGGCTGCTCTAGGATTTTGTGAATTTGGATTGTTGTGTAATGTGAAAAATATATGGCAAAAATGGACTCAAATGTAAACCATAATGTACTTAAACCTTTATTTAAAACTTACACATAATTTATTAAAGTAGTAATTAAACAAAAATAAAAACTAACAAAACTACCACAACAACAACAACAACAATAACAAGAACAAGGATAGTTCCTGTTAAGCTCACCAGAATCAAATCACTCAATGGCTTCATGATCTGTTGGATCATGTTGGTTACTTTATTTAAATAATTTTAAAATTCAAGTGCCCATGAAATGAAAATTGGGATTTTCGTACATGTTTTTGGTCATAAAGAATACCTACAGAATATTATAGAAAATTTATAAAATATATAAAATGTATGTAAAGTCAATTTATACCGTAGTCAGTTTGCATTTAATTTAATGCTCTTGAAGGCTTATGTCCAACTGCATGGAATACATTTTGATAGGCACTGATATTCAGTAATAGGTTGATACATAGATAAATAACTAACATTTTCCTCCCTGATATCATTTGAACCACCATTAGATGATCACGGCTCAAGCACTCCGACTTCAAAAACACATGGGGCCCCATGGACTAGGACATGTCATGGACTAGGACATGGGTTGTCAATTCTACTCCTGTCAACTCCAGCTCAGTCCAGTGAGGCATCTACTTATTCTATCTATGCTCAACCTGTCCCAGCTAACTATTCACAAGAAAAATACACCATCAGTACATGGCACTGTTCAAAAGATGTCTAAAAGCACAGATAATTTCAGAATGGTTAAAAAGTATGATCCTAATTTAATCTTTGGTGACAGGGAATGGACATGGGTTAGGTTGAACACATTTAAAACTTCTTTCCTAATCTTTAACAAAAACATGTGCCACCAGAATCACATACAACTTAGATTTATTTAATATTTGTTACATAAATTGAATATAGTTGCTTTAGTAAAGTTTGCGCTATGTATAGGATATACAGGATATACAGGTAAACACTGATGAACTGCACATGGTTATGGAGATAAGCCAGGCAAATAAGACACCGGTTATGATCATAATAGTATTCAGTCACGTTTGTGGCTGTCCATATTGTCACTTCTCCTTGTCACGTCCATGACCACACTCACCACAGCAGAGAGATTGAGCACGTAATACAACAGAAGGGAGACTCAACTCTGTTATTCTGTGCTTCCCAGAGGATATGTTATTGTCTGTGGACTGCAAGATCTTCCCCTGAGAGAAGAGCTCATCATGGCTTTCATTCCAGATTCATAAAAGATTCATATCTTTGTGGGTATGAAGGGAAAAAAAAGGAAATTGAGATGTCTTTCTTAGCTAAAATTATTATGACACATACACAAGACAAAGAGTCTTGTGTTGAAAACATTGTGATGAAAAGCTTTAGCCTGTAGTCATGCATACCATATATAGCCAATATTTATTTATCAATAAATTGTAGCATTTATTAGTTATTCTATAACATTGTTTTCTGTGCTAATTATCTGTCTATTAATTGTATTCAAGTAATATGTGAGCAGATTTACTTTTATCCAAGACACTAATTGGTTACTTTGGTTACCTTGGACAGTACAGTAGGTGGACTGGAGATGCTAAATGGTATGAATTTGTTTAGGAAACGTGTGTGCATGATATCCTGTATTCGAGTGGCATCCTATCTAGTTTAAATTCCCACTCTAGTGTTCCTGGCATAAGTTCTGGATCCTGCAAAACTCTGACTAGTTTAAAGCAGTTACTAAAAAGTTAATAAATACATAAATTGATTTTATTTACTCAAATAACTCATGTCATAACCAGCAGAGGGCAGGACATACCTGCTATTGTTTTCTGTTTCCCTTTTTCCTTTTTTTCCCTTTTCTTCCACTGTATGGCCTGCTTAGCCTCTGTCTGTTATAGCAGAGAAGAATCATCATTATTCCACAGTCATATTAGCATTTGATCTCATAAAAAGGTGAGTTTCTGGCAGAACAGACTCACCTCTCATATCTCATGTGATTCCGGTTAGGTCTAGGTTATAAATATTTCAGTTTTAAGATGTTATTAAAGAGAATAATGTAAAGATAAGGAAATTCATAACTTTCAATAACAGCTGCTGTGCACCTTTATGTGGTGTTCGATTTCCGTACCTGCACTCACATGAGTGATGCTCTAAAAATGAAAGTTCTACATACTGCTGGGTCATCTTTACTGGGCTTATTCTCACCAGCTGGAAAGAAAGGAGGAGGAGATTTTGAATGCAGTTATTAATTGCATGCAGTAGCATGCTGGAATTTAAATCTTTTATATCTTGATGAAGAATTATATCAAGCACTATAAATTATGTCTAGCATCAGTACAGAATGTAGCTGCATTTATATTAATGTTTGATAATTTCATGTCCCACGTCTCCATCCAAACAGTATATTCAAAAATTGTAAAAAAAAAAAAGAAAAAAAAAATGTAATCAAAGCAACTATGCTTTTAATTATACACAGACCTACTGTATGTTATACACATTATAAACAATTTTGGACAAATGCTCAGAAAACGATAAAATTATACATTTAAGCAATGTCGTGTTTTGTCATAACTTTTACTTTACTTATCTAAAGCTGCATATGAGACAATCCTAAAATAGTGTTAATACACTTTGTAACAGTGCTAAGAGTGTTTGTGTTAACACACACATTTTACTGAGGTAGGGCTAGATTCCTTTAGCAAGAAATTCATTGAATAACATGAAACCGTGACTGCAGATGATGAATTGACATAATACTTGATTTTTGTTTCTATACTGATGAACCATTGATTGGATGCTACAATCTGAAATCTAAGTAAAATGTGTATCTATAAATGTAGAGCACACAGGTAGATGAGAATATTACCATATATTTTTCCCTTTTCAATACACACTATATATGTGAATCAAATGGAGAATCACACTACTTAAATGATATGTTTATCTTTATGTGAATAATGTAACGAAGGAAAAGTGTACCTGTATTGTGACATTGTGAGTGAGGGAAGGGGAACATTCTAAAATTTCATCATTACAACAGCCAGCACAGCGATGAAGAGGTACACAGCGAGGTGTGAAGATGTGCTCCACAACTCCTGGATATTCCTTCTCCACCTCCACCAGCCTTTCCATTGGACGACACACACTCCGATGCCATACATCATGAAATAATATCACTAAATGATCAATTACAAACCTTTAAATGTCTCTACTATAAGATTTATGAGTACAAATTCTTTACATAATAATAATAATAATAATAATAATTGTACCTTTGGAGTGGGTCATGCTTAGAGGGTCTGAGACCTAAAACAAAAACATTTACCATAGAAAAAAAAAATCATTATGATTATTTCCAACTCATTTCACACTTTTACTCATGGCATGTAAGCCCACACTGGCCCTGACATCCAGTGAGTGGGAGGATTCTTCTGAAAGAAGTTTTAACAATGTCAAACTACTAATTGTCTTTGTGCAACAAACCAAGTTTAAATCAAGCGATCGCAGTGCTGGCCATTGGATACTTGGCTCATATTCACAGACAAGATGATTTATGAACAAACACGTAGAAAGTCTAAAGTAATTAGAGCAAGAGAGGGACGTTATGGGGTAGGAAAGAAGATTAGCTAGAGGACGTGCAAATTCCCAACTACACTATGGAATTGTGACTAGACTTCCATGTACTGTTGCACGAGAGAGGTGAAGTTGGGCAAAATGTACACTACTTAAACTTCAAGAAATAACACAAGACATCAGAGCTATGATGCTGCTTTAGCAAATACATTAAAAATGCACTCATCATATATTCATCATCTATTTTTGAATCAAGTAAATATTAAATTCATTTTAAACAATAATTGTATTGAGAAAGTATTGACTCAAAAGCAACAATTAACAGACTAAACACATGCAAATTAAATCACTTGCTTATTGCACAGATTAATGATATCATTTTGATTTAAAAAAAATTAACCAGAAAGTAATAAAAAAAGTTTTTTAAAGTATGTAAGAATAAATGCAAAGTATCTATTTTAGCCTACAACAAATCATATGAAGTAATTTCATACCTCTGTCAGTGGAATGTGGAGGAGAAGTGTGGCTAGGATCTGTGCTATACTGACCAAACTGCTCATGTTGAATCAAACCTCCAAAAGAGCTCAGCAAAGAGCTCTGCAGAGAAGAGGCGGAAGAGCACGCATCACCACACACACCACGAGGAATGGACGTCATTATCCCAGACTGCATGCCACTGTTATACACTATTACATGCACACTGACTAGTACACCATCTTTAAAGGTCTATACACCAATATAAACACATTTCATTAGTTTTAAAAGCTGATTGTAATGTAAATCATCCATGTGGACAGGATCTACTAAAATCAATTATTTAAAAAAAGAATGAATGAATGAATGAATGGGTAGAAAAAAACTTCAATATAAACTATAAATACTATTCAAAGATAAAAGACAGCAACAACAGATTTAATTATGGGGAGATATAATAATAAGCATCCATATCAGATTATATGCTGTTTCCACTTGTAAAACTGAATGCAACGACACCACCTACAGTCATAATAAAAACAATGTAGCTGATTTCTTCTTAGCCCAAAGTGTAGACTCATGCAGTCTATCAATGATGGTTGTGTCTGTGTAAAATAAGCCCATCGCCCCCTCATGAATAGTTATGCTAAGGATACAGATAATCACAGTTATTACATGTTATTACATACCTACAGAGAGACATGCGGTAAGACACCAATGAAGTGCCGCAGGTGTAGCATGTATATAAAAAAGGCTGTTAAATGCTCTGACATAAAAACATTAATCTTACTGTCCATTTAAATTGTGGATGCCACTTGTCCTTGTTTTAACATGCACAACTTACCACACTTACCAACATAAAATTACAGAAAAATATTAAAGTTTATTTACCAGTGATACCATCCTGGCACTACAACTGCTGTAGTGATTTGTAGCCCGGCATAGCTGTTGCCTTAGCCTCGCTGTAGGTCACTGTGGGTTTCCTGAACCCCTTGGGAAGCTACAGATACCTACGATTAAACACAAACGGCCACCAAGAACCAACCAGAGACAGGTCTATCAAAACACATAGTAAATCAACAGCAGGCCTACAAGTGAAAGAAAAAAAAAAAAAAAGCTGTAGCAACAGGTCATCCTGACACGACCTGGGAATAAATTAACTAAACACTTTAGTTTTTTCCCCCCTCCAAAGTCAAAGTATGGTTTGTCAAAAGATAGCTTTCTGTTGCATTCCAAAGTCTTATCTATTGTCCATATGCAGCATTTAGTGTACTTTAGAAAGCATGGAGAACAATAATGTCCAGTAGATTTAGAGTGCCTTGTATCACTTAACCAAGGGGAATAAGGAAACAGTGGTGTTTTATAGCTTTTGTATTATCGTAATGACAAGTAAATGCTGATATGATGTTAACAGTTTGGAAGCAATCAAAGAATCCAAGATTTTCACGATTTTAGTATAAAAAAAACAAATATACCGATTACACCCAAGCCCAAATATACACAATTTTAGTTTATATAAATATACTGAACTAAAAAGTAATCAAAATTTCATGAGTGTAAAAGCAAATTCTCATTGTCATATAATTTAACTTGAAGAAAAAAATATGTACATACATGTTTTTTTATTTATTTCTTCTTTTTTTTTTTTTTTTTACCATATTGTCATTATAATTATTATAATTGTGTATCCAATCTTGTACAGAAAAGTAGTGACGCTGATGTGTGCTCTCCTCTCCCTTTTGTTTGTTGGAAGGAAATTGCTACATACTATTTACAGTCACAATTTCTCCTCTCCTGTGAAGAGATTTTTTTTCCCTTTAGGGAACAGTGGGAAGAGGGAGAACTCACTGACATGGTGCTCAGTGTTATACAGTAGAGATGCTGTAAAGTGATAAGGAGGATCTGTTTGTCAGGGATCACACAGAATACTCAGGAATGTTAACAACGAAGAGAAGAGGATTAGGTGTACTCATTAACCCAATCTGGACTAAAAATATACTGACAATGAGATATCTTCAAGATGGCTGCGTGCTACAAGTACTTTCAATGTCTCATTGACGAATTAGATGAATAAAACGAAGATTGATGGAGTAATTACATCCTCAGTATGATTGTTATTCCTTATACAGGGAACATTTGTGTTGTTCAAGACTGAACAAAACAGCTTGGAAACTGGGTTAAATGATATTTGGTCACCAGATGATTTGCAAACCCTTTGCTGCTGGAACACCAGTGTCAATGAATACGCTCAGGCGAGTTTCATTCCACCATGGACTGAAAAGCTGCCATGTAGGACAGAAGAATCTGCTCCAACATCGACATATTCAAGCTTGACTAAAGTTTGCAACTGACCAAATGGACAAAGAAAAAGCCTTCTAAAGGACAGTTGTATGTTTGGAGAAATAAGGTTAAGACATTCAACCAAAGAACACTGCACTAACTGTTATACAGCGTGATGGTGAAGAAACATCATGCCTTTTTTGTGCCAGTAGAGCTGATGTACTGCACAAAGTGATATAATAATATCAATTAATAAAATAACAAATAATAAAAAAGGAGGACTGACTACCTCAGAATTCTTAAGCATAACCTCATGTCATCAGCTACTGTAGACAGTTGGAACTTGGAAAAAAAATTAGTGTTCTAACAGTACAGTCACCCAAACGCACATTTAGCTAGTTGAGGATGATACTCCTATCGTAAATGTGTGAATCCTGCATAAGTGTTGTGACCATTCCAGGAAACCAACTAATTTAACTGAACACGACCAATTTTGCCAACAGGAGTGGTTAAATATCTAACCAGAATTCTACCAGAAACTTGGTGATGGCCATCAAAAACTACATTCAGTAGTTTTCAACCCAACATAAATTTAAAAACTCCAAATTCTTTTATATGTTAAAGATTTTATTATTATTATTTTTACATTCATTCTGTCTCAAAAAGTCCAATACTGCCATAAACAGTATACTATATTAATGTTTTGGATGTATGTATGAAAATGTCTGAAAGTGGCAAACTGTTTTGTAGAAGTTTTGGAGATAAGTAAAATTACGCAAGTGTAAGTGGACAATTAGGATCTGAAATGTACAGAACCATTTGTGTCGTAATAGAAACTACTCCGAGTGATACAGGACAGCATGCATTGTGTGGAGCAGGGTAATGACGTCACCATGTTCAGGAGAGCATTTTAACCTGCAATGAGTCACAGACTGTACATATCTGTTAAGTCATTTTCTCCCAAGTATATAAAGCTGAAAGAAGGGAAAAGAATGTTCCATTCTTTTTCCATTTACCCACATAAAATTGGACATGATTTTCCATTTATATTGTTAAAGGCAATTTCTGAGGTGTAGATGATCTGGAAATTTTGTCCTGGCAGCTTTGACTAGGGGACATTTGTCATACCTCATATCTTTTAGTAGTATCTAGTATCTTTTTGGTAGACATATATACGATTATTCAGTTACACACAATTCACTGGCTTAAACAAAGATCCAAAAATGATTTCCTTACACAGACATCTGTTTCCACCAGCAGCAATAATGGAATAAAAGAAATAGTAGAAGTACTACCCAAAAATTGCATTTAAAAAAAATGTTTTTTCTCAAAACACACACTAATTACTTCAAATATATTACAAAACTTCAAATATCTGAATGTCGTATAAGATTGGAATAGTTTTTTAAAAAGAAAACAAAATCATAAAATATTTATTGTGGGACATTTATTTAGTATACATAAGACACCATTTACTTTTTACAGTATTTTCAGAATCTAATGTGTGAATAAATTAAATACATTTAGGGTTCTTTGAAGTTATTGAAGTGCAAGATTTTAAAAAGCACCAACACAAATATGGAAAGCATGGAATGAAAGGGAAAAAAAAGAAAATAGCCCAACTATTCTTAATAACATCGCTATTTTCCTCACTTTACATCAGATGGATTTCTGCCACAGCAGTGGTAAAGGATAAAGCTGAAAAAACTTAAGGAGTGTTTAGTTATATTCAGGCATTTCTCTAATGAACTTGCTCAAACTTTTTGAGACGTGACTGTTCTGCTCGGTTTTATTAATTAATAAATAAAAGTTTTTGTGATACAGACTGCCACCTAGTGGTTCTTCAACTGTTCATCTTTTTTGTGAATTTTTTTTGCTGCAGACCAAATCAAAGACGAACAAGACACATAACTGCTTTTGATAAAGATAGAGTCTAGGTAAGAGCCTTTGATGTTACAAGTCTTTAGATTTCATAGAGAGAATTATTTCTCAGTGGAGAAAGCCCTCTTCATGAGTGGAGGGCCTGTCTTTCCAATATCATACAGTGATTCCAGGGGAGGACTACTGAGATTACACCAGTCAGGAATGCGGCCTGTCTGATTGTAGTAATCTCTGGATACAGACCGACTACCCAGGATGTCCTGCAACGCTCCAAATATAGCTCCTGCACAGGTCAAAAAGAAAAAAATCATGAAAAATTATTTTGCATTGTTTAGAGGTACACAAGTCTAAAGAATCTCCATTCTTACCTCCTAGCCAGGCAGTGCAGTTGGGCTTGGCCGGTGGACTGTGGATGCGAAAACTCTTGGTGGCGAGCGCTTCGCGATATTTGGGTTTTTCTGCCAGTGAGCGGATTTCAGCCAAAAGGCGGTGAAGGAAGCCAGGCAGCATTGCTGTTCCACCGATTATCATCAAGTTCTCAGAAAGAACCTTACGTGTATCGATGGGGCACTGATGAGGAATACACACACAGACACAACAACGGTTTGGTTATTACTGGTAAAATATGTAGAAAAATATTCGAAATCATTGTAGATTAAAAATAGTGCACCAGTAATTAAGACTTTAAATGAGAATTTAAATGCTGAAATTTCAGCAGAGATAACAAATCATAAGAATGTGTTTTAAAGTTTTTTTTCTTTACCTTAACGAGAGTGTCAAGCACTAGCGAAGCAATAGATTTTTCTTCGTTGTCCTGTTCAAACAACATTTCAGCAACCGAGTCTCTGGGAAATAAAAACTTTTTTTTTATTTATTGTTCATTTTATCCTACATAAGACTACAGTTACAGGCTGTAACTGCAAAATTTATTTTAAGCTACTTGTGGAAGAACATTTTATAGCATGGGCTGTGATGCAATGTGTTGTTCTTTTTAATCTCCAGACTGCAAAAGTGAGTTCAAGGCCTTGTCTGATTATACAAACACAAGATGAGCAGAAGAGCTCAATCAATTTATTGGAGATAAATTAACTTTACTTAACAGAGTTTGAGATAAAATAAAAAAAGATAACTATTTTTTTATATAAAAACTTCTCTTTATTCCCTAGCCAGATACTGCTAGGGAATTCTCCATCTCAACAACTTCTCACGTGAGTAATCACACAAACTCCTCAATGAAATTGGTTGACATTAATCCATGAGTAACAAACATTTATCTTAACTGTTCTGAAACAAAAAAGCTGCCACCAGCATGCCTTTTTCTCTTGTCCTCCTCTAAAGTAGTATAATAGAAATTCAGCCTGTCACTTGTATTTAGGTTGTTAACTGTCTGACACTCTGTCACTCTCTCCTTCATAATTGGCTATGACTCCTGGCAATCGTTGCGTAATGTCTTGTCCTTCATGCCGAAGAGTCGAGCCAGGACCTTTGATGTATTCGGCTGTTGTATAATGTATGAGCCAATTCTGACCTGACACCATAGACATATCACTAAGTGAATAACTACTAGAAAACTGAGCCAGAAAAATGGCTCAGGATTAACAAATCACAAAAAGAAAATTTCATGTCATGATTCAACAATAACATGCTTCTTTTTTTTTTTTTTTTTTAACAAACAATCTATGTGCTGTAGCTTTCATTTGCCATTCCCGCCGAATTTTCATTTTAATTTATTTTAATCTGGTCAGAAGAATAAATGTAAAATCATACATATTCACATTTTTTTGTAAAGATGATTGCATAATTTACCTGATTGAGCCCTTAATGTGAAGGATCTTCATTCCATCTAAAGGATATTCAACATCTGGTGGAGGAGTGGGTCTCTGTACACAAAAAAAATGTGCTGCTCTAAATTAATGAAGAAAATCGACTGTTCCTTACACACATCCTGCGTCACCTTAAGCTGCATGCCGTACAGATAAAGGTACGAATGAACTTAACATGTGCTTTATCACAGAGTTTCAGTAGAAATTATGTACTAAAACAGTGTTCAAATAAAAGTCTGAACATAAAAGTCATAAAACCTCTGCTGTTCCATCCATGTTGAACTTGGCCTGCTGGATTTTCAGGCCTCTCTGCAAGTCACTGACAAAGCATGTCCTTACTAATTATAGAATAAAACAGGAGGAACAAACAACAAGTATGTAAATTAGTAAACAGAATTTTAAGTGCCATAATCTCAGTTTTAAAGGAGATTACCTTTAACATCTTCTATAACTTCTTCGGGGATGGTGCCTAAAGTAAAGACAAAACAGATGTCAAATAAAGAGGCTAATATACTATCGTTCTGACAGACCAGATGGGATTTGTAAATGCCTGAATGTTGTCCGTTCCATATTAGTAAAGATTCCACTGTTATTTTAGTCTTCTTACCAAAGTGCAACCTTAATGTGGCAGCAATTAGACAATGTAAAGATGAGTTTTAACATATGCAGCAATATATACAGTAGCAGAACTTCACCCATAACAGTTGGTAAACTCTGGCCGGTGCCAGAGTCTGTAGCCACTGTGCACTGCTCTGTCAGCAGACTGTCCAACTCCCTATAAAGAGGTGAGGAATGCAATAAAAAACACATTAAATCAGAGACACACAGATATATACCACATGTTCCTGCCTCTTCAGTTCACTAAGTTCACATCACATATTTATTAATATTACATGAAAAATGACCCAATAATCACATTCTCTCATACAATTCTGAACAAATTAATATTAGTAATCCTCTTACTGCACGAAGACTGGGAGGGGGTTAAAAATCTGAATTAGGGCTGTTAGACGCTACGTTTCAAATTGTAGACGTTTTATCGAATTTATCGTCTGAAAGCTTATACACATAACAGAAAAGATCTTTTCACCAGTGTTATCACCTGACTTACTTATGAATGGCTTTCCCACCCATAGGCAAGGCCTCCCATGCAGACAGAATTGGAATTCCTTCATAAACCTAGTACATGTTAAGGAAAAAAAAAAAATACAAACTCTTATAAATACCTTTATAAATAAAAAGCCTAAACAAACATTGCAACAGCTCCCCTTAGACCCCATCTAACGATGTGTGTGGAAAACATTCATACTGTATCAGTTGTTACTTGATAACCTCCTTTACAGGCATTTGAGACTCATTTTTCTTTTTTTTTCTTTTTTTTTAAAAAAGTTATTCTGTTCCAAACAGCGTTGCACTGGCACTGAGGACTCAAGTGTGTCTGACTCTGAACATTCTGACATGCTTGCTGTCTGATAAATGAACTGTCGAGTACACTTGACATTACAGCCCTTAAATTCCACGGCTGATACATTTGAAGGTTTCATACGCGGCTCTATAAAGCCGGTCTTATTGTGTCTAGAGCACATGCAAAAAAGGATACAGGCAACACCAAGGTTTCTGTATATCCACAGTCCATCACTAGAGCTGAGTTGAGGCCTAAAGTCATGATGGACATCAGATGGCTGGGGGCAAAAAGCACCGATGGGACCTAGGTGGGTACATGGTGGAAAAACATAGTATGTAAAAATTTCTGTAAGATAAAATATGTTGCTTTAAACGACATAGAAAATGTTAAGTACAGGAAAACATTAAAATGTACATGATATTTCTTGTTTAGGAAGATCTGGGTAATCATCAGAACGATGACAATAGTTACTATTTAATTCAATAGGAAGCATTATGTTTTACATCACATTATCACTTCTGACAATCTCCAGTGTCTCTGAGCAAATGAAACATGACTCAGAGCGTATCTATTCATCTTTAAACAAGCCTATTTACTAATCAAACCAGACAGAGTAAATAAAACGTCTGTGAAAACACTATCCTTGATCATCTAATGTCTCTAGACCTATAGTTTGTCTCTCGTCTCTGATGAGTGGACAATAAACAATTTACGTCAATGCAATTGGATAAAACAAATCATGCTTCCTCATTTGACGACAAAGACGTCTCTTACCTCGAAGTGTTTAAAGAAGACCCGGGACAGTGTTTCTCTGAAGTGCGAAGGGCTGAGGATGGACTCAATAATAACCACTCTTCTGTCACGTGGATTCACAAGCAAATGCCTACAAACACAGTAGTCACAGTGCAATCACATAATGTTGAACTAACCAAGGGAGATAAACTTGGATATCCGAAAGCATGACATAAATGTGCCCTCTATGCCCTACCTAAAGTACAATGTATGAATGAACTCCTTCAGGTTGGTGTACAGCTCGTCTGTGTTTATGTTGTACTGCACCACCTTAATGGGCTGCGTAAAAAAAAAAAACACCAATCAACATTCACAAAAAAAAAAAAAAAAAAAGGAGGAAAAATATACACCACAACCAACAGATTATACCGTAGTTAGTCTGATAGCAAATTCTTAGATCTAAAAACAAGAGATCTGAGACAAAAGGAAACTAGTGAGTAAGTGTATGTGTCCTGGGTGTACCCCGCCTTGTGCCCCAAGCCTCCTGGGATAGGCTCCAGGCCCCCCGTGACCCTGAATACAGGATAAAGCGGTATAGATGATGAGTGAGTAAATGAGAATATCATTAGAATATATGCCAGATGTTTTGACCGCTGACTCTGTGTGTCTTCCCCCATCTCAGACACCTCTTTTTTTAGATAATACCTGATCAATATCCTCATGGTGCATTTAATGACAGATATCTGGCTCACCTGCTGGAGTCCAGGACGCTGGATCTCACTCGGAACGATAAACCTAGGCCCGGTCTCGCCAGCAAAGCCGCATCTGTGGATTACCGGCACATTTAGTTATATAAAAAAAGTAGTCTAAATAGTCCATACTAAATAGTACAACTAAAATGCATCGTACAGTGTAATAAATATTATAAAAATATGATATTAAAATAAATAGAATAATAAACATTCTAAAAATGTTTTTTTTTTTTTAATAACTTACATTTTCAAATGAATGTGTAAATGATATAAGAGATTAGGTGCTGACACTTTAAATTTATTTTTTTGAACAGTTAAAGGCTACTTAATCAAACAGTATTGTAGCCAGTATTGTAACTCAGTGGTATCATCAAATACTAAATCATGTCTTATCTCATCATATTATACTGTATGGAAGTGTGGGGTTTTACAACCCTGTGTGGAGGTGCACGCTGCATCTAAAACCTGGGAGTTCAGAAATAATTCCCCAGGTCAAAATAAAGATTAAAAAGTTGTTGTTTTATTTAATTATACCAACATGATATTAAGCTTTTAAATCTGTTCATTGCGATCCACTGCAGTACAATACACTCTTCAAGTCACATCTGAAGACTGACTGTGTCAAGAGCAAAAAAAAAAAAAAAAAAAAAACTGTTTTCTTACAGACTAATTTTTTTTTAATTATATTATAAATAATAATATTTATTCATTATAAAGCAGGCATAAAATCAGTACCAGCAAAAAATTGACACTTATTCAATGGGTTTTACTTTATTTGTACTAATTTCTAGAAAAATTGAAGCATTCAATACTATGAAATAACACACTGAATTAGGTAGTAATGAAATACATGTTAAGAAAGCAACATGTTTTGCATCTTTTGCTTTCTTTGGCCGTTGCCTTAATCGGCGCAGTGGTAAAGTGCTCGTCCTATCATCCGGAGATCGCTGGTTCGATTCCCGGGTGATGCTGTAACCTCTCGCA